>BQNB010123577.1:0-16684 GCA_026074375.1 Tanacetum coccineum
ACTTGGTATATGTATTTTTTTTGTACTTGGATTTGTTAGATATTTAAAAAATAATTGTAAATTGTTAAGAATGATATAATATTAAAAGAGTTGTTTTTAATTTTTTTTTTAAATAATTTGAGGGTAGTTTGGTCATTTCATTATTTCAGACAGTCAAACTAACAGAAATATCCGTCAAGGGACCAAACCCGATACGGGTCAAAACCACAGGGAGAGGATCCGTTAAAAAAGTTTCGGAAGGACTAAATCCGTTATACCCAATTGTTTCTCCACAGGGACGATACTTGCACCAAATGTTTCCTCAGAAGGACGATCTTTGCACTTTCGTAACGTTTGGGACGAAACATACAATTTGACCAAACTTCAGGACGATTTATGCAATTTACTCTATTTTGGGCCACTCAAATAGTGCTCTGAATTCGAAAAAAGAAAGAAAAAAAAACATTTTAGTTAAATAACATATTAAATTTTTGATTTTATAAGCTGAAACGTTCTTAAACCGTGAAAAAATTATTGCTTATCACTTTTTATTTTACCATTGTTCAAATAAACAAAACACTTGTTTAAAAAAATAAACAAAACACTCAACTCCACACATTTGTTTTCTTTATTTACATGGGGTTTTGTAGATTACCCTCATCACCAAATTTTATCATTTAAAATAAGAAGTCTCTCTCCATTCCATTATAAAAACAGAAATCCTCTGTTTTTGTTCATCAACTCTCATTTTAATTTTAATTTTCAATCCCCATGGCTTCATCTTTGTTATCAAAATCCAAGAAACTAGTCATTCATAATCTCAAATCCCACAAATCTTTCATACCCTTCATCACTCACAGTTCTTCCATTACTAATTCACAGCTCAATCATCATCATCATCTTATTCGTTCAATCTCATCTTCACCATTACTGGATCAGAAGAAACTTGGAAGTTCTTTATTAACTGCTTCTTCATTGGTTACTTCACCAAGGTGGTTGCAAACTGCCACTAGTGCTGTTGATCAGGTGTGTAAATAGTATTATATTTATCATTGTTATTTGGGATATCGGTTTTTTGTTTTCTGTTTTTTTGTTGTAAAATGTAGTTTCTTATGATGAGTTGACTCAGTTTGTTTACTTGTGATTGATGTTTTTTTGACTTGGCAGTGTTTCTTACGTTCTTTTGTCCTAAAATATTGATTTTCCGATACTACCCTTTTATTACTTTTGTCACCTAATTTTGCATTAATTGCATTGTCTCCGGATCAAAACACATACAATATTTTTAGAGCAAATGTCAAAATTAGTCACTTAGGGTGTTTATTTTTTGCTTAATATCCTAGATGGAAAATTTTCTTAATGCAAAATACGAAAATTCTGTTTCTAAAAGGGTGCTAAAAAGAAGGTTGTTTCCATGTATCACAAATTTACTCACACATCTTTCTTTTATTATTTCTTCTCCTAACATAACCCCACTTGTTTTTAACATTTTCGGCTCTACCAAACCTACTTCCCATGCCAACTAACATACCACTCTAATCCGCCGCCTTACTCCTTATGCTAACTATTGAATTGTCGTCTCTACTCTTTTGATCCCTCTAACATATTTTTTTTATGTCAACTTTATTACCTCATCTTTGTATAAGTATAAAACTGCATAAAAGTTACGGGTTTTTTCTCTTTTAAATTCCCTATTTTGATGGACTTGTCTTAAGTTTTTGGAAATTTGTAGTAATTGAAGTTTGATTATGTATCATTTATACTTGATTTTTGATTCTTTTGGTTTCCAATACGAGATCATTGTTCTATCTGTGGTTTTAATAGCAAGGGTAAATCAACCATTTAGATTTTTGAGATTCCCATTCACGATGAAAAAGAAACAGGATATTTTCAAACATGATTATTTCCATTATTAATCTAGACAGGAACTATTTTCAGACACGAAAAAAAAGAAACAGCCCCTTAGTCACTTTTCTGAAAGCGCATTCACATATTACTCCAAAAGAATTTCATTTCTAAAAATTATCTTGATCAAAAGAATTATTTCTAAAAATAGTCTTGATAAACGATTAGAAGTTAGAACGTTCGACTCAATAGAAATAGAAATGATGACCCGTGTTCAAAAGTTTGGCATGTCTTTTGCTAGACCAAAATAACGTTATTTTGCTGGATGAATTTTTGTGTTAATAAAAAAAATATATAAATGAATAAAAAAGTGGACTCTCGGATGACTTTTTCAATAAGACAAGGGTCATGTTATTGCTACCCCTACCACCAATACCTCTCTTGAAACCCGTTGTGTTGACAGGACAATATAGTTTTTTATGTTTTTTCGTTCCGTATTTTTCATATTTTACAGTTTTTGACTTGTAAGACTTTATAACTTTTGTTCCGCGTTTTTTCCCGACAGTTTTACCCATTTTATTACCAGGATAAGACTGCTGCGTGTTTTTCATGTTTTACTGCTTTTGACATATCAAACCTTATATTTTCCATTCCGTTTTTTTATTTAACAGTTTAATAATACAAACAAAATTATAAAAATAGAAAAAAATTAAAAATAAAATAAAATTTAGAGGGGTATTGGCAACACTTTTGAGTGAGTCTTAGGTGCTGTTTGTTTATTAAGAGGCTCTGAATCTGATTCGCACATCTGAATCTTCGGTAGAAAAGTCTGAATCTGATTCCCATCTTAATCTGAATAAGTGGTCAAGAAGTCTGAATCTAAATGAAATAAAACTGTTTGTTTTGGTAAAAATGTATAAATGTGTTAAACAATAGTTTTCACAATTTAAATATAAAATGATTGCATTCGCACAAAAAATAATTTTTATTAAATAAAAAACAAATTTTATAATATAATCAATTTAAAGTTAAAGTATTTAAAAAAACATGCAATCTCATGTTTATTCGACAAAAATAAACATGTTAGAGTTTAAATTGAACTTTTAAAACGATTAACTAAATGAGTCACGTTAGAATTAAGATGTATGAGTCCGAAACCGTACCTTTTAATTTGAACACAATATAAATTGACGCATATTATCTTATACATTATTTATATAACAAAACATATGCAATCATTCTATTTAATACTTTTAATACAAAAGATAAAAGTGAAATAAGAAAAAAAAATCAAGAAATAAAAAAATAAAATAAAAGTAAAGTAGAAAATAAACAAAAAAAAGAAAAAAAAAAGACATTAAGAGGTGTTAAGACACCCTCTCCACATCTACCTCTTACTGCCTCTTAATGGCCAGAAAAAAACAAACGCTCTTAACAGTGTTTGGATCTTACTGCCTCTGAATGACATGAAAAAAACAAACAGTCTTAATGACTTAAATGTCTGACCGCGTCTGAATGAGTCAGATTAAGATGCTGTTAAGAGGTATTTCTGAAAAAACAAACACCACCTTAGTAAGTAACCCCTAAGGCAAAACTGACTGTCTAGCAAAATGTCACTTCGGTATAGTAAAATATACACTTGACAACATTTCTATCGATACCATTTTTAAAAATGAGACTTTTTGGACTAAAATGTGAATGCAAAAGTCAAAAGGTGATAAAATTTGGAATTTGCTCATATTTTTATCTTTAAACCTTGCACTAATTTGTTATTGGTATGAGTCAGATTAAGATGCTGTTAAGAGGCATTTCTTAAAAAACAAACACCACCTAAGTTGTACTATGTATAAACCCTTTTGCAAACAACCGGGTTAAGAATTGTTGGGCTAACGAGCCCAATGAGCTCGAATAAGCTCAAATAAGCTCACCCGAGCTTATTTTTCAGCCAAACAGACTCAACTGAGCTTATTGAATATGGGAAATAAGTTGAAATCAAAAGGGAAACCCTAATGGACCTGTTTGCAAACTTTCAATAAAGGTTGTTGGGCCAACGAGCCCAATAAGCTCAAAATAAGCTCATTCGAGCTTATTAATAAGCCAAACTGATTGTGTAGCTTAAATAAGTTTAACAAGTGCTTTTGTGCTTTTTAAAACTTATTCGGACTTTTAAAACACTTATTGGACCTTAACGGGCCCAATAAAGTCCATTAAGCCAAAATAAGCTCTCCCGAGCTTATTTATAAGCTGTGACAGCTTATATGACTTATTGGAGCTATATGGAATCTAATGTCACTTGTTAGAACTTAATTGGAGTTAAAATGCGATTTTTACAAGTTAAGGGACTAAATGTGTTAATTTAGAAACTTGAGGGTTTAAAACTGCCAATTCACTATTTAAGTAAATTGAGGGACTGTTCTGTCATTCCTGGAACTCAAGGGACTGTTTCAAACATTATAGGACCTAAAGTGCAACATTGTAAAGTTAGAGGACTAGAAGTGTAATTTTGGAAACTTAGAGGTCTAAAGTGTAAATGTTACATTTTCATAAACTGAAGGGGGCTGTTTTGTAATTACATAAAATTCAAGGGTAATTTATAAACAAGGTGATTTTATAAACACTCAGCGAATCGGACAAATTATATTCGGATATTATACAAGTAAACATCCGATTTATAAATACGAATATTTATTAATAACATTTATATATATACTAGAACGTGTGAAATCGTATACCTTTCCAAGAGCCATCAACAATTTCAAATACATTAAACACGTACACCACCACAAAAATTTCATTAGATAACTTAATTCTCTTTAGGTCAAATACTTGTCAATTGGGTCCTGCCAAATTGAATACACAGTATTTTAAAACCAAGTGCATGCTATAATGTATATTTCTTGAATTAAGCAAGAACTCTATGCTCACGTGTTCACAAGAAGACAGAACAATTCAAGAATTCCATGTTCTTGTGTTTACAAGAAAACAAAACATGTCAATTATACATTATTAAGTCTTTGAATAATTGAAGGACCTTATGTTAACTCTATGTTCATGTGTTTCAAGAAAACAGAACATGTCCAGTTATACGTTACAAGTCTCCGAATAATTCAAGGACATCATGTTAATGTGTTAACAAGAAGACATAACAATTCAACTACTTACTCTATGTTATTAGTCATTGATTAAATTCAAGAACTTTATAATTATGTCTTAGCAAGTAAACATAATTATTCTAACTAAAGTAATCATGAACGCAAACTCTTGAGTTCAATAGTAATTTCAAGTTAATTTCATACTTCAAAATCATGATTATATAATTTAACCATAAGTCTATTGACTAAAACAAGTAGTCAAAATATTGAAGTAGCTTATAGTATATCTTTGACATTTAATGTAATAGGGCAACAGACATCTTGGTGTTTAAGTCCTAGTAGATTGATTAACTTCCTCACTTTGCGGTCAAGTGAAACCACTAATCATATTGTTATATGTTATTCCTTGCACATATTTAAGATTTCTCTCACTTGTGTACGAGACAACATTATCTAAGGTAAACAAACAATACGACAAGCGCGCAATTGTATAAACAATATGATAGTGTCATAGATATTACATGTAGATTTCAAACTATAATGTTTAATAAGGAATTGTGGATTATTATTCTATAGATAACATTTCGGAAAGCAACCACAGATATGGAACTTGTTATCATATAAAATAAAATGCAATCTTACTTAAACATGTGTTTGTTCATATTCGGAAAGTAATGAATTATTTCAAAGCAAGTTAGAAATAATATGGGCAACTATTAAGGAAATAAATCTTGTAGCTCCCACTGAATTTGACACCATTACAAGAATGTCATTTCTTGTAGCTCCCACTGAATATAACACCTCGTAACTTAGGTCATTGTACGACATTATGTAATGCACAACTTATTTTTAGGGTTTTACGCGTTTGCCTGTTCTCTTAGAATGCGAGACAAGTGCAATGTACTTAAGTATTGTGTAGAGAATATGAAATTCTACTTGTGTAGATGAGGGACTAGCCATTCATGCTTTCATTTAACTTGAATATTAAGCATGCAATTCCTCACTGTTATCGTCTGCATTGCCACAAGGGTAGTTTATGCCACCTTATAAGGGATTAAAATGAGTCTAAAAAAATACACAGCGGATATGCTAGTAATTTCTTTACTCATTGCGGTTTAAACTCATACATCGTGACAAATGCAAGATGTAATTTATTTTGGTAGCTATAGACGAAATGTTCTCTAGTTACTCAAAATATTTTATCTTTCAATTATTTCAAAGCCGAAAAGAAGGGTAATGAAAGACAATGAATGAGTTTAATTGTAATTGAAAATTTCCAATTATAATCCTATCTTATTCTTGTCAACCAATGAGTATAGATAGAAGTAATGTCTCATTATTCTTACTAGGGAAAGAGAATGTTTATCTTTTGAAGAAAAACAAACTTTCGTTTACGAAATATATTGCAAAAACACAATTAAACAGAACATATAAAGTTCAATTTAGTATTTTTGATAATTAAATTCTTAATAGAATTAACTACTCAATTAATTTACTAATTAAGACTAAGATCCAACTTGACTCTACTTGTTAAACCAGAGGTCTGGACCAGTGAGGAAAACAAGTAGGGCAAGTGGTAACGAACGAGGTTATTATTGCAAGTTAATGCAACTCTTAGATTTATGATACTTGTCAAAAATATTAGTCAGCATGTAATAATGTTTGAGAGCATGTTTAGTATCATCTTATGCCTCGGGTCCAGGGTCTGACCAAGAGACTCGAATTAAGTCGACCAAACGAGAACGTGTAAAAATCGTCAAAGGTCTGACCAGTAGGCGAAATTCACCATGGGTTGGTAGGGGTCCAGGGTCTGACAAAGAGACTCAAACCAATTGCACGTGTTCTACAGTTGGATGGCATAGACTTAAAATTTTCAAAGGGGTATGCACATAAATGTGTTAAAAGTGGTGTAACAAAGAGCTCATGCAAAAACAACTTTGTATCACTGATTTTAAAAACCTTTAGTAATGACACTGTAGTGACATGCCATGGTTCACGGTAACTCCAATCGAACGCACAAAGAAGCGGAGAAACAGGTCAGCGCGAAGCATATTAAAAACCTTATTTCTTTAGGGAATTACGTAAAAACAACCCGCCTTAAACTTCTCTTAAAGTTTGTTCTAGTGGATGAGCCATACTTCCCATGAGTCCATAGCGTCCAGTTTTTAAATCAAGAAAAACTAGTTTCATTAGTTTAACGTCTTATTAATTTTTCACAAAAACAGTTTTCCACGAAACAAATGGTTGGTCACTGTGAGCATGCATTAGGCGTGTAAAATTAATAGACTACTTAAACATCATCTTTTTAGACATATGGCATATTTAATTAGGCGCGTAAACTATTAGACATTAAATAATCATGCATACTGAGATTCATAATACAAAAGATGACATTAAGCATACTACAAATAGTATACTTGTAAAAATCCAAGTTCTCTCGCGAGTCTTCCCTCATTTGGAGGAACCATAAAGACCCTACTAGGTTTTCTGCCTAAAGTGCCTAGATCGCCCCCATTCACCACATAATGTGATTGAGTGAGTCATATAGCCGGAATAGACATAATAAAAAGGAATCAATAAAAGTAAATTAACATATTTTAATTGTTCCCTTTTTAATCCTATAATAACTTTTAATTAGTATTCAAGATCAAGTTCTACAGATTTTATTTATTTTTATGGCAAGTAATCTAATATTATTGTCATATTTTACTAGTTAGAACTAAATAAATTTCCAAGGCCAGCAGATCATGGCAAATGTTTTAATAATTAGGCATTTTAAACAACGGCGTATAATTAAAACAAAACGTGTAACCCATAAAGCTAAAACGAGTTGGCTCGTGATGCCACTGTTGGGATTTAACAATCTAGGTAACCATTAGCTTACGAGTACGCAGCGGATGGATCTAGTAATAGCATATGGTTAACACATAATAAGAAGTAAATAGAAACGTATACCTCTTAGCCAATTGATCAAGAAACAAGTAAGTGACTAAAACAATCACCTCTATGGTTGCTCACACAAACACGTCAATCGAGTATGAGTTGATTGCTAGTCTACCTTCACGTACCAAACACCATGTGTTATATCGATTCCCAAACGCACCCCGTGAGTCATGAACCAAAAACCAAAACAAACCAAATAATCCCTAATGTGGGTTTATTATTGTTGACGAACAAAAGGACAAGGAAACGTAAAACCCTTGAGTTATGTTCCTGGTGCCATCAATATCAACAAAAGAGGAGATATACATACATAGAATATTTATGCAAATCCTTTGCATGTATCTTACGTAAATGAATGTATATTGCATAAAATATATTTATGCACATGCATCCATACCAATGGATTTGCACTAGCTGCCGAATGAATATAAAAGTGGTAAGCAACTTTTGGTTTTATTATATTCAATTGATCGGCTAATATTCTAGGGATGTATGTCGTATGTCGTATGTATGTGATGTTGAGAATGAATAGCCTCAATCAATGAGGTAAGTGTGGGTATATATATATATATATATATATATATATTCACCTAACCCTTGTCCTAGATAAACTAGGATACCTCCAATCATTATCACAAAACAACTCCCTTTTCCTTATTAACTAAAATCGACTCCTAACCCTTCTGAACTTCCCATAGGGCCGGTTCCGTCACTATTTGAGCCTCCTTAGGATGCCGGGTTTTGTCAATTTTACCTTCGGTTCTTATTTATATATGTCCGTTAAACTAGTTAATAACGAGTAACTGGTAACTAACGACTATTTAATTATGGTTTATCGTGAAGTTAAAACCAACTTAAATGTTTAACGCGTGTGCCCCCAATAGGCTCACATATTCATAACGTATATGTGCTAACCAACTACCATAACCTAACAAAAATATGGACTCAAGTTTAGATGTGTACCAGATTTCACAAATAGCTAAGCTAAACATAAATCTCAAAGATATGACTAACAGTCTTGAGCATTCTAACCCAAAATCAGTTGATCTGCTCGCAAATGTATCACATTTGTAATACATATATTAGAAAAGAAACCTAATATAAAGGAGACTTGTTTAAATAAAAAGATTTGATAAGCAAAAGCTAACTAATGTAGAATTGTATAGTTTTATACTTCTTTATTACAAGAAAAATTTTTAAAATCATCAGAAAAATCCAAAATCATGCATTTAGAGACAAATAAACATATTTAGAGCATTGTGACTTTACATTGGTATTATCACATCAAGTATGATGCGTATTTGTTGGCCATCTTGAGAAACCAGACAATTTCGATCGTATGCAATGACACAAGTGTTCCATTGTGCGATGCCGTCTATGTGTATGTCCCTTTTAAAAAATGATTCGTGCATTAGATAACTTCCGTCCTCTTGGCTGAAATGCTCAGAAATAAACGCCACCAAGTCTTGGAAGGTCGCTGGTCTTCGCAGTTCAAAATCATGATGATTAGCTCCATAACGTGCAGTTATTCTGATACTTTCTTCAGAATCTGGCATCTCGAAGATCGATGGAATTTTATATGAGGTCACACCGTGGGGCCATGAAGCGCTAGGGCGCAATCTTAACCAGGAAATGCGTTCACCGGGCCAAAATTCAGAAGGGAAAAACTGTTTGAAGCGCTTATAGAGTGCAGGAGCTGAAACAGTATAAACGAAAACAGAACAAAGAAATATAAAAAAGTTAAAAAGTGAACCCATCATACGAAAACAGAACAAAGGAATAGGATTTCACTGTTCCTAAATACACAAGAATTTTATTAATCAATCCATTTTATTCAGTAATTCATTCATTTGGTCACTGTTCATCCTTGTATTTACCTATAATCACTTGTACTCATTTTATATTATCCTAATACACTTTATTATTATGTTATTCATCCATTTTCACTTTTCAACGGATTTCGCATATGAATCCATAAATTCAACATGAGAGATCAGGATCCAGTTTGTAAGCTTCAATCTTGTTTTGATCTCTATCTTCAAAAAGATGGATTTTATCCTACAAACCTAAAATCCAACCCGTACTATGAATCCCGACACCAAAAAGACTATGAAACATGCTAATTTGCTATCGAAATCTTCAAGGGTGAATTTTAAGAGAGTTATAACTCGTTCTAGTTCTAAGCTTAGTAATTCTATTACAGATAGTTTTTTTTTTTTTTTGTTTTTTTTTTTTTTTTTACCCCCCCATTTTTTTTTTTTTTTTATTTTTTTTTATTTTTTTTTTTTTTTTTTTTTTTTGATTTTTTTTTTTTTTTTTTTTTTTTTTTTTTTTTTTTTTTTTTTCCCCCCCCCCCCACCCTTTTTTTTTTTTTTTTTTTTTTTTTTTTTTTTTATTTTATGTGGGATGGGGGGGGCGTAAGTGATATTTCAGGTGATTAGAATTAGGGTGTGTATGGATGATTAATGGTTAGTAATGTTGATGCTTGGGCGAATCAGGAGGGAATTTAAATCTGTTGGTAAGGGAATATAATGTTATTGATTTTTGAATAATATGGTTAATAATCAAGCTTATGATAGTGTTAATTCTATGAATACTTGCAATTTGGATTCAAATATTAATGTAATTCCTGAGATGCCTGTTCCAATTAGTGGGAATCCCAATTTGAGTCACAAGCCTAATGAGAATAAGAGTCCTAATAAAGTTAGTGTTGGGGAGGTGAAGGAACCTGTGATGTTTAAAGTTAACGGTGATAGTAGTGATATTGCGGAAGGTGTCGGTTCTGTTGTACAGGATCATATTGAAGCCAATTCTTCTGTAATAGGCCTTTGTAGTTTGACATGGTGCGGTTTGATTTTGTATGAAAAGTAACAGGGGTGTTTGGGACAGCAAGGATTTTAACAGAATAACAAGTAGAAACAGAATATTATACTAATCAGAAAGTAATCGTATTGGTTGATTGTAATTACAGATACTTACTTGACCTATTTATACATAATGAATCGGTGCCATATGACAGTTATACCGATTCTACAAAAGCAAATGACACAACCTAACTTAACGTTATAACCCTAACAGCCTAAACGACCCAGCCCATTTACTATGTTTCAGTTTTATATCGAAACTTACAGATATTTATTCTAAAGTACCCTAAATATTTACTTCTATAACATTAAGGTCCAACAATCACCCCCCTAATGTTATAGACAATTTTATCAAGCAGCTTTTCCTTCATGTGATGACCACGAAGTCATCATTCTCTGATGTGTTTCCTCCATCCTTTTGATCAGTCACTTGATCATCATCCGTTTCATTGTCGCCTACCCAACACCCCCCCCCTTCCTAGGATTACCTCCAAAGTGAGTTTCTCCTCCTTGAACATTCTTAAAACGTCCACTTGTGTTATCTTTTACAACTTGTAGCCCACTTTTACTTGACCCAACGTGTTCCTGTGGGTTCCCTTCCTTGGCATGATCACAGTCAATTTCAACCTCCTTGGTCTCTTCATACTTTACAAGTCCTTCCTTGTACCAGGCCCTCCACTACCACACAAACAGGCTAATGCAACGAAAAGTTTGCAACGGTATATTTTTGTATGGACAAATTTGCCCAACCGCCTAATGAACGAATTACCAACCGAATTTGCATCGACAAAGAAAATGGTTGCAAAATCCGTTGCAAAATATAAACTAATTTCTTTTATATATATTGTTATTTTTTCAGTTGCCCAATTAATAAAATTGCAAGGAAAATGCAACGAAAAGACACCAAAAATAAGTCTCAAAAATTTATTTTTTTTTTACGTTGCAAATTTTCATAATTGCAACGGAAATGCAACGAAACACAAAAAAATAAGTCTAAAAGAAATTACAATTTATTTTCCGTTGCAATTCCGTTGCAAATTTTCATAATTGCCAACGGAAATTGCCAGACGAAAGACAAATAAAAATAAGTCTAAAAGAAAGTACAATTTATTTTCCGTTGCAAATTTATTTTGTATTCTTTTGCAAGTCCGTTGCAAATTTAATTAGCAACGGAATCGCAACGGAAGAGCAAAAAATTTCGAAAGCTAATTTGAAAGAAATTATTTTTCCGTTACAAGTAATAAAAATTTGCAACACAAAAGCAACGAAAAAATAAGCCTAAAAGAAATTATAATTTATGTTTTGTTGCAATTCCGATGCAAATCTTCATACAGAATAGCTACCGAAATTATAATATATCGTTATACATTAGATGTTCAACGGATGAGTCGAGATGCTATCGTTGTACATGAGATGTTCAACGGATGAGTCGAGATGCTATCATTGTACATGTGATGTTCAACGAAGTAGTCAAGATGATATCGTTATACATTAGATGTTCAACAGATGAGTCGAGATGCTGTCGTTGTACATGAGATGTTCAACGGATGAGTCGAGATGTTATGGATGGTCAACGGATGAGTCGAGATGTTATCGTTGTATATGAGATGTTCAACAGATGAGTCGAGATGCTATCGTTGTACATGAGATGTTTAACGGATGAGTCGAGATGCTGTCGTTGTATATGAGATGTTCAACGGATGAGTCGAGATGCTATCGTTATACATTAGATGGTCAACGGAGGAGTCGAGATGCTATCGTTGTATATGAGATGTTCAACGGATGAGTCGAGATGCTATCGTTGTACATGAGATATTTAACGGATATTAGTCATGCCGTTAGAAGGAATTCATGTTGACGATAAGCTCCAGTTTATGGAAGAGCCCGTTGAAATTATGGAACGGGAGATCAAACGATTGAAGCGAAGCCGGGTACCATTGGTTAAGGTTCGCTGGAACTCCAGGAGAGGTCCTGAGTTCACCTGGGAACATGAAGATTCGTTCAAACAGAAATACCCACAACTTTTCACAAACCGGGCTTCGTCATCCACTATAAGGTCTTAAGCTTTAAGGACAAAGCTCTTTTAACGGGTGGAGACTGTAACATTTCTCAATTTCAGGTCATTTTACGACTCCTATTATTTGTCACTATTTATTTTGGTCCGATACGCGTTTACTTTTAATTTTGCTTTTGAGCTAAATCGCGTAGACTAGAAATAACCACTTAATGTAAACGGTCATCAAATAAATTAAGGTTTACATCAACTGAGTAGTAAATAATTATTAAGAGGGTAATTATTAACTTTGCATATTTTATTTTTATTGGTCACGTAAAAGGGTTACGTATCGTAATAAAATACATTTGAACACACCCCAGAAATACCTAGACTTACCTAGACTTAAACCAATACCTATATTAAATGCCTAAACACAAAATTAAATCAAATCTTGTGTTAATATCACTTGATTGCCGAAATTTGGGCAAGTAAACCCACACAAATCGTCCTAAGTGATTTACTAGATACTAAAAATCTTCTAATGATCTTAACAAGTACTAGTACATCCATGTCTCAATTAATGCAAGTCCTAATGGTCTCCTAATGACTATTTATCCATTGGTTAATAACCAATTCCCCCTTTGGATCCCTTTTGTGTCACGGTTAACCAAGAGAAGGGCACACAAACCATATCATTTCATATCTTAAGCATATCTTGTACATCAACTAACTAATTAAGTCATGTACTTAGTGGTTTAACCAAATACAAGGGGTAGCAAACTAGAACTCTCAAAAGCCACTTCCTAGGGCACGATTTGGTTGATTTGTGAACTAAGGAGACTAACTAGCTTCTTGCCCTATAAATAAGACTCACTAGCTCACATAACACATTTTACAAACTCTTAATACTCTCTCCAAGTTAAGCTTCTCTCGATTATTCCTCCATCACATTCGGTGTATATCTAACCGAGCCACATTCAACCCACATTTGATCCAAAGACTCAAGGAAGATTTTGATAGATCAGGTATAAAGGTTTAAGGGGTATACGAACTAATGGTCTAAGGTTATAAGATTTGGAGCTTATAGTCATACACGTTGGGTGTATACGGGTTGAGTTCACTTTGCAACACTCGAATCAAGAACACTAAGACCCTTTGTAAGTCGAACTAACTTGTTCATAATCCTTTACTACTCGTTATGAATTATACTTAGTCATAATAGTTGCGTAAACTTGTTAATCAACATGAGGGAACACGAACATGCATGGTTCGACCTATGTATGGTTCATGCCACCCTTTTGAACGATAAATAAAGCCTTGTGTGGTGTGTACGTGTTCTAAAACATGTTAATGTGCGAAGTTAGGGCTTAACACACGTCTAATTTATTTATACAAGTTTACTTGACCTTTGGTTTTGTTTGTGAGAAATATAAGACAAATTACACGTTAACTTTACTCGTAAGATTAATAAATTGGCTTAGGATCGTATATGATAGCTTGTGGAACGAATGCATGTATCAAATTACAATTTATAAACGTTAAATAATGCCAAACTAATATGTCAAGACCTAGAAATCATTTAGCAAATCAAAGGGCCACTGTTAGAGGCTCAACAGGCCCAACGAGTCACGTGAAATAAGCTACGCCTTATGAATAAGCTATCCGAGTATAAATATGGACTAGGAATGCTTATTTGTTCGACTTGGGCTTTGCAATGTTTTTCAGAAACACACCGCACCCTTAATGGGCTCACTAGCCCATTAACGAGCCCTATACGAGCCATAAGCTCACAATAAGCTCAAAAAAGCTAAAATAAGCTCGTTAAAGCTTATTTATAAGCTTAGGCAGCTTATACAACTTAAATGGACTTATTGAATCATAATGTCACTTGTTAGATCTTAATCGGAGTTCAAAAGTGATTTTTACATGTAAGGGGGCTAAAAGTGTTAATTTGCAAACTATAGGGTTAAAACTGTCATTTTTGGATTTTAATATGTCTAGGGGCTATTTTGAATATTTTGAAGTTTAAGGGACTGTTGTGAAACTATAAGAACCTAAAGTGAAACTTTGTATAGTTAGAGGACTAAAAGTGAAATTATTGAAACTTAAGGGTTTAAAATGTAAATGTTATATATTCAATAAACCTAGGGACTGGTTGGTAATTATAAGAAACTTGAGGGTATTTTGTAAACAAAAGTGAATTTTATAAACACTTAACGATTCCAACAAATTATAATATATTCGGATATTATTCGGTTTTAACCACGACTTAATAAATAAGAATATTTATTAACAAAGTTTATACGATTCCCAAGAGCCACCGAAATTACAAATACAATAATCACGTCCACCACCATACAAGTAATAATAGTATATATAAACTTAAAGAAAAAATTAATTTAGTTTATACATTGAGTCATTAGCCTAAATTTGTAGACTAAGACTGGACGTATTTACTTAGGTATTTGACGGTGTGATTCATACTTGGATCTCTTTATCATTTTTAGAGGACTATTTACTAAGGTGAGTTCATAGCCCCATGTTTTACAACTGTTTTAAATGGTTTTACATTGTTGGGGTGAAAGCATGCTTTGTTTTACAAATTGGACGTAAGTGTACATTTTATACTATGATTACGTGTTTGCCTAAGTAACTATAACCCACTGAGCCCATTATCATGAACTGTCAATTACTGGATTGTGAGCGTGGATGTTATAAATAGATCTATTTGGGATTGGCAATCCCCGTTCGGGTGATTAGCTATCACCGGGAACGAACGTATACCATGTCGGATTTAGGATGTTGCAGGGTTAGCACATCATTCACGAGACACTTGTTGGCATTTTATTTACATTCATACATGTCGAGCTTCGGTGTCATAAGCTTAGGAAAACGTAATTACTTTTTTATGATGTTTGCATCTATTGCTTAATCATACACTTGGAAATCTTGCAGTCCTACAATTGATTTACATAAACCTATGAATTCACCAACTTTATATTGACGTTTTAAAGCATGTTTTCTCAGGTCAATGAGGCACGAGGTGCTACGAATACATTGGGGACAGTCTTTTGGGGAGTTGTTAGCATTAAAATATGTTGACTAAAACGGAATTACATTAAGTCGTGTCGGTTATGAACTAGGACAATAAATGTGTTGACTAGTCAACATTATGATAGTTAGGAAACCGACACAAAGACTATAAATACCCCCTCCTATACTTCCATAGGAGGGGAGAGGATTCATTTGTAACATTTCACATAAGGTGTGTATGTGTGTTTTTCTCTCTCCTATCACACACACATCTTTCCCTTTTTTTCTCTCATCATCAATAATATGGCTACTTATTTGTTTCATCCTCCCCGACCTCCGGATCTTGTTTTTCCTAGTGTTTCTTATGGTTAACAATAAGCTGTAATTAAGACACTTGAACAAGCCCTAGTTCATAGTTATAATTTTCAGAATCTGATCAGTTAATAAAACATAGGATCTGGGCAAAATTAGTAGGTTTTAGGTATTAATTCAAAATACTAGGTTGTATCCCTATGTCTTGTGATCATTTTGCCGGGTGGCTCGACCCAATTCGATGTCGGATGAATTAGCCGAAATGGTAAAAGTGCGCAGATTCTGCACACCTATAGTAAATGGCTGTTATCTCTAGATTTTTGTATAATGACCCCTAAATATGTAAAACTAAAAGTTGTAGATGACTCAAATATCTAACCATGCTCAGTGGTTTGAGCTTAATCGGAGTTACGGTTTGTAAATGACAACCATTTTACCGGGACTGATGTTGGCTGTCCAAAAATACCCATGACCTTTAATGATGTATCGACCATTTTGAACCATTTTCACATATAACTTATAACTACCAAATAATATATTAATAGGGAATTTCATAATCATATGAGGATTCTCTGGGGTATCGTATCGACGAGTTATGGATTTATGATTTAAAGTGTCAT
>BQNB010123578.1:785-13586 GCA_026074375.1 Tanacetum coccineum
CGAAGCAATCTTGCTTTGGCGTCTTTCTTGTTGAAAAGGTATTTCAGAGCGGAATGGTCCGTATAAACAACACTCTTGTTCACTTGCATCGCACATGATTTCAAAAGGTTGATCCCAATTTGGAGCAATGAGAATTGGAGCTTCGGTCAACTTCTTTTTCAATGTTTGAAAAGCTAGAATGCAATCTTCCGAAAAAATGAAAGGAGTGTTCTTCTCTAAGAGATGGGTCATGGGTCGAGAGATTTTGGAAAAGTCTTTGATAAATCTTTGATAGAATCCAGCATGCCCGAGAAAACTTCAAATTCCTTTGACTGTCGTTGGATGAGGAAGCTTAGAAATTACATCAACTTTAGCCTTATCGACTTCAATTCCTTTTCTAGAGATCTTATGTCCTAAAACAATGCCTTCTTTAACCATGAAATGGCTCTTTTCCCAATTTAGTGCTAGTTTGGTATTTTCACACCTTTTAAGCATGCTGTCTAAATTGGCAAGACACGAGGAAAACGAATCTCCAAAAATTGAAAAATCGTCCATAAAAACTTCAATCGTTTTCTCTATCATATCGTGAAAAATGGCCATCATACATCTTTGAAAAGTTCTGGGAGCATTGCACAATCCGAATGGCATTCGACGATACGCGAAAGTTCCGTATGGGCACGTAAAAGTAGTTTTCTCTTGATCTTTAGGTTCAATGGGGATTTGAAAATACCCTGAAAAACCATCTAAGAAACAATAAAACTCGTTGCCGGCTAATCGCTCTAATATATGGTCCATGAATGGTAACGGAAAATGGTCTTTACAAGTTGCTTCATTCAACTTTCGATAGTCGATGCAAACTCTCCATCCCGTGACTAATCTTGTAGGCACCAGCTCATTTTCTTCGTTCTTGACAACGGTCATACCACCTTTTTTAGGAACATAATAGACTGGACTAACCCATGGACTATCCGAAATTAGATAAATCAATCCCGCGTCAAGAAGTTTTTCTACTTCTTTCTTGATGACGTCATGGATTTTAGGGTTAACCCTCCTTTGATGTTGGACTTAAGGTTGGTAATCGTCTTCTAAAAGGATTTTGTGAGAACAAAACTCTGGATCTATGCCTCGGATATCAGAAAGTTTCTAAGCGATTGCTTGTTTTCTGTTTTTGAGAACGTTGATGAGTGAGGTCCTTTCTTCTTGGCTTAAATCTTTTGAAATTATTACTGGAAGCTTGTTATTTTCTTCTAAAAACGCATACTCGATATGCGGAGGTAACTCTTTAAGCTCGACTTTGGGAATTTCATCTTTTGGTTCAGAAGAAGTAGCATATTCGACTAAAGACTTCTTTGGTTTGACAAATTTAAGATCTTTTTGAATTTCGGGTGAGTAATCTCCTTGGTCTGGTGAAGGTAATGGATCACTATTTAGAAGTGCATCAAGAATGAGAATGTCACCCTCTGGATCAAAGTACGTAGCATTCAAAACTGGTGAAACTGGTTCATCATCGATTGCTATGAAAGCATCGGCTTCTTCAAAGAGTAGAAAATCACTTTCATCAAAAGGAGTAAGTGTTGGAGATGAAATAGAGACAATCGGATCGTAGTACGGAGAAGGATTGTTGTAAGCAACGGAATCAGAAAATCTAAGTACTTCTTGTGAGTACTCTTCACAAGTGACATCAATGAGATCAACTTTCTTCAATGATTCGAGGTTGTTGTATGAAATGGAAGGTGCATCACCACATTTAAGAGTTAACGATTGATCATCATTCCTAAGAGTAATTTCTCCTTCGTAAACATCGATTAAAGCATGAGCCGTCCTAAGAAAGGGTCGCCCGAGTATCAACGGTACTCGAGGATCGGCTATAAAATCAAGAACAACAAAGTCGGCGGGAAAGTAAAACTTCCCTACTTTGACAAAAACATTTTCAGCTACACCGGTTGGTTTGGAAATTGTACGGTCGGCTAATTCTAATACCATTTTTGTTTCGGTTAGGCCTGAGAGTTGAAGCTTTTTCCAAATGGATAAAGGCATGAGATTGATACTAGCACCTAAATCGGCAAGGGCTAAGTAACTATCGAACTCTGAAAAATCACATGGAATGAGAAATCGACCGGGGTCACCTAGCTTTTCTGGAAGCTTTTTAAGGACAACCGCACTACAATTTTCATTCAACGGTGTTTTGGTTAACTCAATCAACTTGTCTTTGTTATTGAGCATCTTTTTGAACATCGGAGCAAACTTTGGCATATGAATGAGAGCATCCGCGAAACTTAGCTCAAAGTGAAGATTACGGAAGATTTCCATAAACTTTGAAGCTAGGATATCATCCTTTTCACGAATCTTTTGTTTGTTGAGTCTCGATGGGTAAGGCAAATTAGGTTTGGCTTTGTTGGCAACGAAAGAAGGCTCTTTGATTGGTTCTTTGTCTTTGGTTTGTTCTTGGACTAATGGAGGAGGTTGGATGTCTTCGGTGCTCGGTAGCTCCGTATCCTTTGTCACCTCACTTTCCTTTTCCACCACCGGCGGTGGAATCGGAGGTCCATCGTATGAAACACCACTACGAGTCGTAATTGCCTTGGCTTCGTTCCTAGGGTTTGGAATGGTATTGCTTGGTAATGAACTTGAACTTGAAGGTTGGTTGGTGTGATAGCTTTGCATGAAACTGAGCATCATTTTTTGAAAATCATCTTGCTTCTTTTGAGAATCATTATAAACTCTTTGAAAATCATTTTGGTTTCTTTGAAAATTATCCCAACTTCAATATTGCAAGTTTTTATTCATAATCGCTTCATTAGCTTTAGGCATAACTTACAAAATCCGTTTTAGACACTCCTTGATTTGTGAAACAGAGGTAAAGCTTAGATTAACCAAAGGTTGATTGTATTGTGTGTTGTTATGATAATGGCTTGATAAACGCACCTTGATTGTTTTTGACCGGTGTTTTGATTAAAATTGGCTCCACGGATTTGATTCGATTGAACTTGTTTTCCTTTGAAACTGTTTTTGGTTGTTTTGAACATTTGGTTGATTGAAACCGGTGTTTCATTTGAACTTGCTAAATTAGATGTTGGTTTCATTGGAGAAAATTGCCAACGCTTGTGGTTTGTTGAATTGTGTGGAGATGACCATGAAAAACGGGAAAATCGTTTCCACACTCGAGTAACTGGGGGGGGAACCAATGGTTAAAATGGTGATTTGATCCATACGTAACAAACATAATATACCTACAACCGCTATGACGGTGTGCGGAATTGTAACAACTAAGCTTTCATTTCATTCATAATTATGGTTTTATCTGATATGTCATCTTATCCACGCGAGAAGCGGCTAGTTGTTGCTATCGAAAGAATTATTAAAGGTGAAGAAATTAGAAAAGAGGATCATCCGTCTCACACTTGAATCATTACACGACTTCTTGAGTAACGAACTTTTGTACTTGCTTTCAATAATCGCTAACCACCTTCTTGAGTCATCATGTCTAAAAAATTTACCACCTGCGGCGGATCTAAGGCATCATGATCGTTAGAAAATTCAAAGAAATTGGTAAAAGTATCGAGTTGGTGTAGTTCCGCGAACATGGTGATGAGGACATTGACGAATGAGTCCTTTAAAAAAGTTCCATGCTTTCATTGAAGGTTTTGATGGTTTTTGGAAAAAATATGATCTTCATTCCGATAGTAAGTGTTTTTGAAGGTGGGTAGAATTGATTTATGAAGTTTGCAACAAGGACGTCCCAATAGAGAATTGATCTAGGAGGTTCCTTATCTAACCAATCTCGGGCTTCACCGTCTAGAGAAAAATGAAAAAGCAAAAGCTTAATCTAAGTGTTCGGAACTTTGGGATGTCTAAACGTTGAAGTAACCTTGTTGAAAAATCAAAGGTGATTATGAGGGTCTTGTCTACCCGTAAACTTATTACTTTGCACAAGATTGATTAAAGGTTGTTTAAGCTCAAAATTGTTAGCATTAATTGGTGGAACAACTATAGCATCTTCATACCCCTCGATGGGTGCTTGTAGCATTTGGGCCATCGTTCGATTATCGGCTATTGCAACAATGTTTTGATCGACAATTGGTTCTTCTAAATTAAAATTTTCAACAACAACCGGAGGAGTTTGTTGTTGTCGACTCCTTAAGAATGCGAACGATGTGAGCAAGAAAAGAAAACTAACAAATCAAAAGCAAAACTTTACACTAATTTTTTTTTAATTTTTTTTTTTTTAATTAACAATGAATTTTAACGGTTACACGGAAGAGACTTAAACCAAATAATCAACTACTTCACGGTATCCTCTCAAAAATAGCTTTCAAGGTGACCGTACTCGTAGAGACACAAATGGCAAAAAAAAAAGTGTTTACATCATTAGTACGATTTGGGAACCTACAAGTTCACCGGAATTGATTATGAAATACCTACCGTTGAGAAGTATTATATCTTGGTATTTTTACCAATAGAGACTTTTATTTATTAATTTAAAAAGGAAGAATTTATATAAATATATATATATATTATATAGTATATTTTTTTTTTTTCTTTTTTATATCTTTACTTATACTAAAAAGAAAAGAAAATTTTTTACTTTTTATTTATTATGATTTTTTGTTTTTATTTTTGAATAATAAAACAAGAATGAAAACTTTCGAGTTGAAATATCTTCAAACCAAATAAACTAAAAACGAAGGAATCTTAATCACTAGTCCCCGGCAACGGCGCCAAAAACTTGGTAGCAAGTTTTATATACCCAAAATATATATATAAAATAAAATACTTCAAAGAGGAATTAAGAAAATTCCCTAAGGAAATTTCACTCTCAAAAATAATATATGATTATAATATATAATATGTAAACTTACCCGGGTAAATATGAATCACCCTGGTCGTTTCCCAACGAACTAGTGAAACTTGAAACCTCGTTTAAGCTTGATCTAATTTTAATGAAGCAAAGATATTTTTGAATAATTAACACTACTAAATAAAAAGCAACAATTGTTCAAAATTTAATTAAAAGCGAAACTGACACTAAACTAAAGGCAAAAACCAAAATAACAAAATTAAACGTAATTTTTATTTTTCTTTAAAATGTATTTTAATTGGCTAAAACTAAAGGTTTAAAAAAACTAGTAGAAAACTGGAGTGAAAACGATGATAAAAAAATGAAACCGAGAACTGGAACGAAACCCGTTCTTTATAAAATGAATTATTGCAAAATAGGACCCTACGAAAAGTGAAACTAATTTCCTACAAACTTATGATGAAAAAACTTTATAAACTAAAAGATTTTTTTTTTTCTGATTAATTTTTCTATATTTTTTGATTTTTAAAGATTTTTTAAAGAAAATAAAAGATAAAAAATACTAAACTTATAGTAAAAATTTTCTAGAAGAAAAGTACATAAAATAGCATATGCAATAAGATTCCTAGGAAAAAAGACTTACAAGTTGTAGTTATAAATAAAAGCCACGAAATAAGCTTGACAGCTTTATTTGGCTTATAGCAAAATTTTGTATAAAGTATTAATGAAAGGAGAGAGAACGATGAGCTATTGTAGCATGGTGTTAAGGCATTGGGTCTATAAGTGTGAGGTCATGGGTTCGAGGTAGGCAAACCCCACTTTTTGCACTTTTTTTTTACTTTTATGAAGAACCTAAATATTAGACTTAAAGAGACACAAAATAAGCAAATTAAAAAAGGGACATAAGCTAAAACAAATAATAAGCTCAAAAATAGCTTATCAAAAAGTTGTCACAGAAAGTGGGGTCTTGACTATGGTTTTACTAAAACAGCTCTAAAAAGCTCAAATTAAGCTCAATTTCAAAAGTAAAAGAAGATCTAAGAGCTTATGATATGCTTATTCTAATTAAGAAAAGAGATTTGATCTTAAAACACATTAAGGCTCCTAAAAATGATGATGAAAGAAGCAAAGTCAGGAATAAAGCAATAAGCTACAAAAAACTTAACAAGCTCAATTGCTCAAAAAGCTAATACAGCAAATGAGCTTTTGCAAACTTGACAAACAACTTATAAGCTACTAATTTAAACAATAAAACCTAATACTACAAGCTAGAAATCAAATTCAAAAGCTATCAACTATTAACTACTGTTTTTGGGCTTTTGGTTTTCTTAGTTGAATTTTAAAAGCAAATGTTCTACAGTAAATAAGCTTGGAAACTAAAAATAAGTCTTAAAATGAATTAAGCTATACCTAATCTTAATCCTACTCTAACCTTAGAAACTAAAACCTAGGATTACCTAGCTAAAAATTAAGCTAAAAGTGACAGTAGGAACTCCTTAGTTCCTACTGATGCACTTTGCACAAGTGCAAAGTTATAGTGCAGGTTACCTAAGGGGTAACCCTGCACTAAGACACACTCCAATTGAGTGCAAAAATACAATGCAAACAAGATCTAAGCCTTGGAGGGCTTAGATCAAATTTTGCACAAATGAATGAAAATCAAAGAGAAATTCCCCTGGTGCAAAGCTTAAGATAATAAGCTCAAACTTTTGAGATTATGAAATCTAACTTTTAAAAACTATTAAACTAATGTTTAAAAATGATTCTAAAACTGACCCAAGCAAAATTCACAACTTATCTTGACTTTTGATGGTCAAACTCAGCTTATGCCAAACACCCCTTAAGATTTATGACAGTTTTGAAAAAGCTCTTAAAATGAAATCTATTTATCAAGAGCCTAATACCAGATGATTTTTAGCTTATAACAACCCTAACTAACATGAATTAACAACTGATTTAGCAATAATCTAAGATTTAAACTAATTTTCTACTATTTTTGGTTTTTTATGGTTTTTACGACAATTATATGAAAGATTATGATCTAAACTTAAAAAAAAGCTAAAACAGATTAACTAAATGATCTAATAAGCAAAATAAAAGAGATATAAGCACATATAAGCTAGTTATTTAAGCAAACAAGCAGATCTGACTAATGAACTAATATTGAACTAAATTTTAAAGGACATGAGAATGTAAATGAAAACTTACTTTAGCTTCAGCTAAACAGAAGCTCAAACATCAATTATCAGCTACAAGCTCTAGCTTATCCTATTGGATAATGTCGGAACCCAATATATCACTTTCACTTCATTATGGAAACAAGAAAATAAGATGAGAAAATATGGAAGAAGTTTAGAGAGAAGTTAGAGAGAGAAAGGTAGAGAGAAGAAAAAGATGGATGATTACTTGCAAAATTACAAAATGAGAATTAACAAGAACCAACCCCCTCTCCATACTTGGAGAGGGGTATTTATACTTAATACCAAGAGGCTTTCATGCCTTGGTATTTCTACGGGCCGGGCTCGGGATTACTTGGGCTTTCGCCCGATACACGTGACCGGTTAGATTACATTTAAGAGCCCGTTTACCCGTCTAGCCTATTACAACGTATATTAATTAATGACTGAGACCTAATATAGTTATGAACGAACTTCCATTGTTCGACTCAATATATTTTGAGGCTAACAATCTCCCCCGAAGTGAGTTCATTGTGACACTCCTTCATGAGATCAATGAGATTGCTTTTGTCGTTAAGCTCTTGTGATCTTTGTCTCTGTCTACGTTGTAGGCTTGTTCCTTCATGCTTTGTGATCTTTGATCTTGAGCCTTTGTCATTGTCTTTTGACTTCGTCTTTGCGTCCGAGATCTTTAAATCTTTATCCTTTTGTCTTGATCGTCTTTGCCACCTTGCGATCTTGTGTCTTGACCAACATGCTCATACTTTGCATCATCTTGAAAGCTTGCTAACAATCTCCCTTGATAGACTTGATATCTTTGAAGGAAGATCTTGTATATCAGAGTTTGTGCGGAAGTCTTTGTCTTTTAATTCTTGAGCTTTCATGATTCTTGAATCTTGATCTTATAGTATGTTATTGTAGTTGGCATGAGCATGTGTAATGAATTCGATTCAGCTGGAATGAGGCATCACCAGTCTCCATCTTTATGTATCCTAAAATAAAACAGTTAGCAATAAAGCGGGTGGACGAATATGGCTTTGTCATTCGTCCGGATTTGGTTAGATTAACCTCCGTTCATAGGACCTTATATTACAGTATTATACTGTACCTGTGATTAGGTAGATTCCAGAAGAAATCTCCTTTATAGGGATTCCATCTCAAAGCGTAGGATCTTCTAACACAATGTATTATATATTCCCATGATAGCATTATCTCATTACCGGAACGTCTCAAAGCAGACAACACGATAAGAGTGAATCAGATAGTTACTATCTTTCTGATTAAGGCGTCCAATCATTTCCTGGAACAATTTTGATTCACATTGAATCGCACCATCGTTTCTTTCCAGTTGACACAAGTTTATTTCAAATAGTGAATCATCGCAGTCTCCTACCAAGAGCTTGTTTAATGCTGGCTCAAGGCAGGGATTTCATCTTCATTGTGAGTACATAAGTATCACTCGTGATGTTCTGGTAAAAAATCAAAGGATAATGCTTAGGGGTACTCCTTGTTAACAGCTTGTGAACTAAATGATGTATTCCAACAAGTGTTTGTCATGGTATATGTCCTAGATGAGAATTATTTGATGATCTCTTAGCTCTAGACTCGATTAGTGCATTTTGGTTTTAGTAATCGGAGGCTGGAGCAGACTGCCACCTATTCAATATCAACTAACTCGGAGTGAGAAAGTCAATAGAAGTCGTGTTAATCCTCCTTGACAAATGAGGCAATTTCTTTGAGAGAAAACCTAATGGCTGGGAAAGTGTTGTGCATTGTCAACACAGGGTTCCATTAAAGTCGTCATCTAATGTCATCAATCAACATTGTATTCTGACAGCATATGTATCTTGACCCGGTTTCTGCCTAAGTTTGTTAGGCTTCCTTTCATTTTGCACCTGTAACATACATTACTTTTTAAACTCTCACCCCTTCAATGCTTACCAAGACGTCATTACTAACACCTTGTTGTGATTGTTCCAGTGTTAGCTCAATCTTAGTCGGCATTCTTCCCTTATACACATTCATCTCCAATCATACCTAAGGACTGCTATTTCTAACTATGGAGTGTCCTTGGGTAGATCCCTCCGGTTCTGGTTGGATCACAGGACAAATACCTAACCTTACCACCTTATGACTTCAGAATCGTCTTGAAATAAGATGTTGTAGGGTATGAGATCGAACCATGAAACCGTTTCCGAATAGCACTTTGAGTCTTTTAGATCACATTTTAATTACATTTCTCGCCCTATTTTAAATTCCAAGTCACATAGATTTTGAAATACTTGGTGATTAAAATTTTGTCTTGAAAAGGCCCATGGGGAAAAATGTTGAAGCTTAGCATGAATTATTTGGAACTGTGTCATCTTCTCCCCCTTAATTTTACATATGTTTGACACCAAAAAAAATAATACCAAGTTGTAAAATCGATATAAAATTGAGGTTGAACACTTAGTCATCTTATAACTATCATTCTAGTTGAAATGTCATTATACTAATGTTATTAAGAGACTTTATGTGGAATGGTTTTGAATACATAAGAATAGGACGTGAAGGATGATTTATCCAACACAATAAAACGTTTGGTTTTTCGAAAACTCCCCATGAAAGATGGAGTGTTGAACACATAATTTTGAAAGATTTAAAAAATATCATTGAGAAATTCTTGAAAAATTATGTTCAACATTTTGAAAAACATCATGTTAGAAGACTTCTCTTCCAACTCTAAGGGTAATCGCACTTATGCGTACACTATCCTTTTTTCTTGAGTCTTAAAACTTTGAATGTACTGGTAAGAACAACACAAGACCTGAGAAAAGTTGAAATTTCTCGTTGTAAGGATAAGTTATCGTATATAGATAATCTTTCTTTATTTGAAGTCCGGGTTACGAACAGAAATTTGCACATAACCATTAAGAAAACTTAGAAATGACATGTTTTGAAAGCATTTGAAACTCCTGTTCGAACTTCATTTACACGCCCGTGTCGATATTAAACAACATTTCTAGGTACGTAAATGTTATCGATTTCAAGAGACATGTCGAGAAGAATATTTTTTGAAACATTTTCTGATTTTTTTTTGATTTTTGTGTATTTTCTTTTGAAATTTTATCATTATGTATTTTTTTCTTTTTCAAAAATATGAACATTTGGTGTTTATGAAGTATCAAGCAGATTCCTTTTGTCAGAACCTCCAGTCTGCTGGAGTCAAACATCTCCATACCAATTCCTTCTGACGAGATACTAAACCTTTCATCGGGAAGGGCTTTAGTAAACTTGTCCAGACCAATTGGTATTCAGTTCTTGACAAGTACAATCAATATACCATTTCAACCTTTTTCTTTGATGAAATGAGTAACCGAGTATGGATATGCTTGGTACGGGAGTGCTGCACAGGGGTTGCATGAGAGTGCTGATAGGCTGAACTGAGAAACGCAATAACAACTAATTTTGTTGTAGTTGAAGCCATAATCTTGAAGCTGTGTCCGCATCCACATAACTTGAGCACAACTTGCAGATAACGCCACGTATTCAGCCTCTGCGGATGACATTGCAGTACAGTTTTGCTTCTTTGACATCCAGCTGACTATCTTATCACCTAGGAACTGTATTCCTCCAGAAGTGCTTTTGCGAGTATCAAGGCAACCGGCATGATCGGCATCTGAAAAAGCTGTTAGTTCAAAGCCAGAACCCTTCGGATACCCTAGACCCATATGAGTTAATGGTACCTTCTTAATTATCTAAAGATCCTTTTTAACCTCTTTAGGTGTTTTTCATCGTTCTTGCTTGATAACTTGCACCAATAACATACAGCTTGCACTATGTCCCTGGTCCTACTAGATGTCAATACATGAGTGACCCATTTTGCTACATAGCATTTGGTCTACGGGATCACAACTCAAGGTCTGCATCTAATTTATGGTATACGAGCCATTGGTGTAACCAATGCTATTGGTCCTTTTTTCCATCCCAGTTTTTTTGTCCAGAATCTCTAAAGTATATAGGCCTATGGAAGAAAAAACCGCGTGGGGCTGGTGGTTCTGAAGTCCTAAAAGAATATTCATTTCCCCCATTAAGGACATCTCAAATCTACCATGCAAAAAAATTAATTTTTCAAACGTTTTGAAAATTTAGGGTTTATGAACCTTAAAAACAATCTCCAATAATCTACACAAGTAGATGTCCTCACCCTATTTTACGTGAATAAGGTCGGTCAATGATACCTTTAGTAAAACCCTTTGTAAATCATGAATTTGAGAGTTCAACATCCAGGCTCTTGAGCTATGGGTGTCAAGTCCATATATGAGCATTCCATAACGTAAACATTTGTCCTGGATTGATCAGAGATCAACGAATCCGTCTGTTGTGCAACAAAAACCTCTCCTTCAATGGACCATAAGAAATGACCGTTTCACGTTCACATCCTGATAAATTGAAAAGACTTGTGTGCGCATATGCTACAAAGATCCTGACATCCTCCAAGCGACAACCTGGAGCAAATGAATTCAACGAAATCAATACCCTCTTACGATCATACCCTTTGCTACAAGTCGTCGCTTTGTGCGAATTACAATTGGTCTTCATGCCTTATATTGTTTTCATAAACACTTAGCTTGAAATACGTTCTTGGCCAAAGGTATGTCAACGAGTCCCAGACTTGAGTCTGTCAAACTGATGAAGTTTTCTTCCAGCATTGGCTTTCCAATCCATGCAGAAACAGCCAAAATTTTATTTGCCTCCTAATGTTTTTCGGTTCATCAGAGCACACAGGTGAAGCGAACATACACATTTCAGATCTGTTGCAAGTTGTCTCGTCTTGTTTGAACTGCTTGGATGATTTTCCACGAACTTGAGTAAATGTTCTCTTTTGTCCATCGTATTGGAATTGTGAGGTTAATAGAAGGATGCACATTTGAATTACCACTATTGCGTGAGGAAAGACCAGCAATTTCTTGTACCGGTGTACAGAACAGATTGGTAAATTCAGCTTGAGCAACGTTGTTTTCCTCAGCAGGAGCATTGTAGGAGTTATGGTTCTGATGTATGATGAATATCGTTTGAAGGGTGTGTGACTTGGTGGACCAAAAATATCAGAGTGTAGAGAAGACATGTTGACACGAGAAGTACCATCAATGAAAAATATCAATCGTTAACAAAGGACCAAAAAGAAGGTCCAACTCCTGTTGTGATGGAACTGCTGTATCTGCTGAAGGATAAACACTTTGTAGTTCTGGTGCGGGGTCAGGGTTGTCATAATCTGACACCGTTTGTCGTTGGGGAACGAGGCCTGAAGTGTCATTAGCAACAGACGACTTTGACATCTCTTGATTCATCAAATTTGAGATGGATATAATCTATCAACCTTGTTCTCTTGTTGTAGACACGATATCCCTTTGATTGAGTGGAGTATCCCACCAAAATGCATGGATCCCCTTTTTCTTTCATTTTATCTAAGTTCTCACCATCTCTGGTTAGGTAACAAGGGCAACCATAGATGTGAAGGTGTTTGATTGAGGGTTTTCTGTCATTAATGATGTGACATACCATTTTCTCATGAGTTGGGATGATGATTGATCTGTTTTGAGTATAGCATGCGGTTGCAATTACTTCAGCCCAGAAGAATAAAGGAAGTTTAGAAGCTGAAAGCATCGTACGAGCAGCCTCAACAAGAGTTCGGTTTCGTCTTTTGACAACGCCGTTCTGTTCAGGTGTTCGAGGTGTAGAAGTTTGATGCTCAATTCCTTCTTCTTTAAAGAATGCATTAAGTTTCTTGTTTAAGAACTCAGTGCCTCTGTCAGTGCGAACAGAAATTACAGGGGCTTGATGATTTCTTTGGATCATCATGAGAAA
>BQNB010123579.1:0-20072 GCA_026074375.1 Tanacetum coccineum
GTGATTTGGTTGCCACTCGTCAAGTCCGAGTGCTACATGTGCCTTCTCGTTATCAGTTTGTGGATATCTTCACCAAAGGCTTATCTTCACCTTTATTTGAGGAATTTTGATCCAATTTGAACATCCGCTGTCCTCCCGCTCCATCTGCTGGGGAGTGTTACCCCGTGTTAGTCAATGTAATTTATGATAGTCAAAGTTTCTAGTCAAAGTAATTTAAGATAGTCAAAGTTATTAGTCAAAGTCATTTATGTCAATCAAAGTCATTTAGTATGGATTCTAGAATAGTCCATATACTCTAATATATTGTATGATTGTTATGAGAAATGCAAGACACAGATTATAAACCCTAAATATATTCATTGGCTATGTAGGATCGATATTCCTTAATGAAACACTGATATACTGTCAACTATGCGGAATCTAGTTGGCAGTACTTAAGAAGACTTACTGAATTTACCAAGTTTCAATCATGTCCGGTAAACGATATGTGGTAAAACGATATACGAAGTAGTTATAGAAGCACATATAAGACCAAGGCTCAGGTAAGTAAGCAATGAATTATACATGATTCGATAATTGAGGTTGCAAGCAATAATTGCTGCCCTGCCTACATAAAGCGCATCAATGTTGAAAGCAAACACTATTTTTAAATCATCATTGCATGTCTTCAAAAAAGATACAGTATACATTGCGTTGCCAACACGCTGCACATGCGACATAAATTTTATTACACAGGCCAACAGCTTCGATGAAACATGTGTTGGAAATCATTATCTAAATAACCTAATATTACATTAATATTAAATGAGCTACGCAGCGGATATAGATCACATATATCATATATAATTAATCATAAAAAACATAAACAAGTAAACATACATTTAGCAACCAAGCTAGTGACAAATCAAAGACACTGTGACTACACGCACGTGTGTAATAACGTGCGAACCAAACACTACTTCTAGTTGACTAAATAAATAACCCCTACGTGTATCCACCGACACAATCTCTATACACGTCAAACGATATCACCCGAATGCTAGTTCTTGACCAACGAACAATTAAACACAAGAAAAATCAAAACGGTTTAACCCTAAAGGGTTGTTTGTTTCGTTCGACCAAGAGAGGGGAAAGAGAAGAGAGGATTGTATAAATTATGAGCTATACGATCCTCGTTATATACTAGGTGAATTTAGGGTTTACCTAAAATACATACCTTAGAGAAAAAGATAGCTCAAAACCCAATCCACCCCTCCTTGGGCTTTAGGCCGGTCGAACCAAGGGAAAACACCCCTTGGTGTTGACTTTTTGACTTTTCCTTTATTTATGGTTAATTACATTTAATTACCCATTAATTAAAAAGCCTTATTTGTTAATTATTCATAACGAACTAATTAACGACCGTTAGTGTTCTTTCGTCAAATCATATATTAATATAAATAATAAATATACAAATATATTATTATAAACATTAATAGAATGATATCTAAGTGTAAACGTGTGTGACCCCGTAGGCCCACGTATTTCCAGCTGTATAAATATTTGTATGACATGAGCACAAACCAACAGCTCCCACTTGTGAATGTCTTTGTCATATAATATAACATACTAACATTGACGAATAGTCTAGCAACATCATCAATGCTCCCAGAAATAACTAAGTATGCAGTTTTGGTAAACAACTCAGCCTTCCATGGTTTCAGTCAGTCATATCCTTTTGTTTCAGATACAATGTTAAATATGGATATGGATCAATAGTCATTCCATAGTTTAATGATTCTATTTCTCGCATCTGTATTGATTCGGATCACCAAATATAAAAAGAATCATCTTAACTACACTTTGGGCACGACCATGCAAATATCTAATCAACCTAACGAGGGGCCCAATAAGTATCTTACTCCCACACACGTGGAGGAACAAATCCTATTTTGACTACAAGTGACCGTCATGTACTTCAAAACATTTTTGAAAATAGCCCTTACTAGTACCTTTTAATAGCATAGTGGTAGACTATAATCAAGAAATGCTATCCATACATGCAAAACTCGCTTGCATCTCAAGTTTAAGGATAAACATGACTTTCACCATGTGTGTAACGCACTCAATGACGCTGATCCATAAAGTGATTAACACAGGTGGGGTATCCAAATATTCAACCACATTGAATAACATGTGAAGTTATGGCAGAAATCATATTTTACATATTCTCCAGAATAAAACCAAACACTCACATTTACCTTATTTTAAAAATACTCCCATATTGTTAACTGGTAATGGACATAGCTTTAGAATGCTACAAGTCATTCATGGATATAAACATGCAAATATAAGACACAATTATTATGAAATGAAAACAATATACCACGTAAATTAATTCATTTATTAAAATAATAATAGTTTAACATCCCATTATCCAAATACTAACTAATACATCATAGATTTACATGAGACTACTAGCAGGAACAATTCCAATCACCATAGCATGTTCATAATGCTTATTGAACGGCATTGGTTTTGTAAACGGATTAGCTACGTTGTCATATGTGTGAATTTTCTTAAGGAAAATCTCACGTTCTTGAATTACTTCACGAATGTAGTGATATTTCATCTGAAAATGTCTGGCTCCCTTCAAAATTCCAGGATCATTGGCGATCGCTATTGTAGGCTCATTGTCACATAGCATCTCCATGGGTCTTTTATTCGATGGCACGACACCTTCAAGTCCATCAATAAATTTCCTCATCCAGACTGCTTCCATTGATGCGTCAGCAGCAGCAATGTACTCAACTTCTATAGAAGACATAGCAGTAGTGCTTTGCTTGGCACTCTTCCAGTCTACGGCTTCACCATTAAGTACGAACACATATCCCGTTTGGGATTTGGTATCGTCCTTATCTGTTTGAAAACTAGCATCAGCATAACAAAATACTTTTAGCTCAGCTTCAGGTTTGCCCCAAACACAAGAACCATATATTTAGTATTCCTCAAATACTGAAGAATAGCTTTAACAGCAATCTAGTAAATCTCACCAGGATTTTGCTGAAAACGACTACACAAATTTTTCGCAAAGGCAACATTAGGTCTAGTACATCTGACCGCATACATGATTGAACCTATAGTCGAAGCATAAGGAACTCTTTGCATACGTTGTACCTCACTAGGTGTTTTAGCAACTTGGGACTTTCTATAGTCAGTCTTTTCTATCATTAGAGTATACCCCCTCTTGAAGTTTTCCATCCAAAATTTCTTTAGGATTTTCTCTAGATAAGCACTTTGACTAAGAGCAATCAACCGCTTAGATCTATCATGTATGATCTTGATTCCAAGATGATGATGCTCTCCTAAACATTCATAGAAAAACACTTACAAAGCCAAGATTTAACTTCTTGCAGCATTGTAACGTTATTTTCCAGGAGTAATATGTCATTAACATGCAAGATTAGGAACACAATATTACTCCTACTAGCTTTGAGATATACACATGGCTCATCAGGATTTTGAGTAAAACCAATCTTCTTGATTTTTACATCAAATCTTTTATTCCAACTTCTAGATGTTTGCTTCAATCCATAAATGGAACGTTGAAGTTTGCATACTTTGTTGGGATGTTTCGGATCCACAAACCCCCCAGGTTGCACCATGTATACGTCCTCGATTAGGTGACCGTTCAGAAAGGCGGTTTTGACATCTTTGCCAAATCTCATAGTCTGCAACAGGAGAGAAGTTTTCCCTATAATCTACACCATAGGTTTGGGTATAGCCTTTTGCTACAAGACAAGCTTTAAAGGTGTGTACATTGCCATCCATGTCAGTCTTTTTCTTGAAGAGCCATTTACTCCTAACAGTTTGACCATTAGGAGGAAAATCAACCAATACCCAGACTTGGTTATCTTTCATGGATTGCATTTTCGTATTCATAGCTTCAAGCCGTTTGTCAAATTCAGGATCTGATAATGAAACCTTATAATTAGGTGGTTCATTAAAATCACCTAATTCATATTCCTCAATATCAACATAGAAGCCATATCTATCTGGTGCTTGAGGTATTGATAACACTAAAATTATACATATTTTATATGCGTTATCAATGCTTTTATATATCTATTTTGGTTAATAATAATAACTTTCGGTACTTAATCGAGTATATTTACTATTATAGGTTCATGGTAGTTTTGTCGTAGAAGAAAATGGAAGAATACACGAAGATTTGAAGCTTAAACGAAGAAATAACACAAGATAAAAATATCCCGACACCTGTCTATTGTTTTGGCCATAACTTGATCATACGAACTCCGTTTGGCGCGATTCTGGTGGACACGCGACCGGGAAAGAATTCTCTACAACTTTGATTTTTTGTCCAAAAGCTGAAAATACACCAACTATGCCGCACTTCTCAAAATGTGACTTTGCAAGAAATCCCAAGTATGGCGCACAAATAAAAATGTGCGCCGCACTTTCAGTCTGATGCATTAAAAACGTTAATTTAGCCTCAAAATCGACTACATTCACCCTCAACCTGGTCCCCAAGTATTACTAAGCCTATAAATACCCCCTTTGGTGCCAGGGAACTTCATATCTCACACGCAAACACTTACAATCTTAGTGAAAAGTAGAATTAGAGTTTAGAAGTATTCTTGGGGAATTTGGTTGAACTTGCTTGTAGCTCATCAATATTCCCAGGTTTTAATCCATCCAAGGAAGTAGTAGTGAAGTGTAATTCGAAGCTATAAGCTATTGTGACAGAATTGTTCATAGTTTTCGGATTTACTTTGAATATAATAAAGTTTTCGTTGGGAAAACTTGTGAAATCATCAAACATTTGCTCTTGAAGTTGGTAAATAATCTTTATCCTTATGAATGTGATCTTTACTGAATTCATGATGAATGTTATGTGTTTCATTACTATAAAGTTGGAGTAGTCATTCTATGTTTGTTTGGGCATATGTGATCTTTGATATGTAGTGTCTGGATATGTGTTTATTGAATTGGTAAAACATATTTTATATAAGAATATAGGCTGAAAGGGTTCTTTCTATATCTGTTCTATCATTCCACTTATTATATGGTTATAGTAACTTATAAAGGCCGAAAGGATTTGTTGTTATTAATCGATATAATCACTAGTTACACTTAAAGGCCGAAAGGATTTGTAACTTGTGATATCTTTATTCTCTAAACTCGTAAACACTATCCTAAACACTTCTATATCATAGTGATCATTTCCTAAACAAACATACTTTAATCATTTGCTTGAATCATCCTTTTATTGCTTTCTTTATAATATTCGATATATGCACGTTTCGATTAATTTGAACAGTGACAATCATTTTAACCTTAGCACCTTAATTACAAACTGTGAAAACTACAATTCTCTTGGGACAACCTGGACTTACCTAAACTATACTATACACGAAAGGGTATACTTGCCCGTTTTGTGTTTTTAGTAAAAATCGGTGTTTCTAGTATTATAAATTTAAAGCTTGCAAAACACACATCAAGTTTTTGGCGCCGTTATCGGGGAATTGTTTAAGCTGTTATCAGTTTGTTGCTTGTTTTTTGTGCTTTTTATTTTCTTATACGTGTTTAATTTCTGAATATATGCTTCTGCTGCTGTAAGTACGACGCACATTTTCTGGGTGCGCCGCACTTCCCTTGTTTCATTTGAAAATTTTGCCTCGAAAACCCAGAGCACGCCGATTTTAACCTTAAAACCGCCGCACTTCTTGTCAATTGTTTTAGTTGTTTTAACAAACGTTGGGAAAAAAACAAAAAAACAAAATTTTCTAGAAAAGCCGACGCATTTTTCCTAAAGTGCGCCGCACTCTATCCAAACCTTGAAAAGCCAGCGCACTTTTCCTCCAGTGCGTCGTACTTATCTATCTAAGTTAAAAAATATCGTTTATCTATTTATCCTTATTTTCTTTATATAATAAAAATTAAAATATATCTAATATATATAAATATATAAAAATATAAAAAGGTAAAAATATAATATATAATTATATAGATAAAAATGATTTACTTTATTTTGAATATTATCCTATTAGCCTTAAATATAAAAATGTCTTTTTGTAAAATGTTTAACGTATGTATAAACCTATAATCCTGAGGAAAATAACTCGTAAGTCTAATATATCAATTAAATAAAAATTTAATAACAAGGACTTGTAAATTTAAAATGATCCAAAAAGAATTCGTCGAGATCGAATCTGTTCAATGACAAACAATTTTCTTTCAACTCTCAAGACTAATCTTAAGTTGACGAAACCAGTCATTGAAATTATTTCCAGAAATTTCAAACATCGACCTGAAAGCCGAATGGTTTATGTTTTAGACAGGTTATGCCATTTACAAACACATAAAAGTTCAAGAATTTAGTATTTTTGATAATACTCCTTGAAGAAAATTAACTACCCATGTTTATATAAATAAACAATTAATTTTCTAAGGTTAGGACCCTACTTGACATACCACCACCACATCAGTTGATCTGCTAGTGATGGTGTACTCAAAAGGTAATCAACGATTGATAATTCACAACTATTGCAATTCCTAAACCATATGGGACTTACTTTATTACAATAATATCTAGTAAGCATGTTTCATCCCATCTATGTCGCGTGTTAACAGGTCTAACCACAACAACGCTAAGTCGTCCAATCAAAAACAGTAATTATGTAACACTCACCGTCTCACGGAAAAGCATATAATTACCTTGCGATTGCAAATCTACACACGTCTCACACATAGTAAAGAGCAATCTACAAGTGTTTTTACAAATTGGATGGCAACAACTTAGTTGAAAAAGGGTATTTTATTTGACGTGTCAAATATGTACGAAGAAGCATGCATACATCTTCGTATCATTGATTTTAATAAAAACTTTTACTCAATTAAGTTATTATTACGGTATCACCTATTATCATCGTATCTTATACATAAATAGTGAGACCTTAAAATTGACGATTCAACGTATCTTTAAATATAAAGATTTGCTTTTTATCGCGGGAAAAGATTAAAGAATGATTAAAAATCATTCAAACCCTAGACCATTCGCGACTTCCTACATAGTATACAAGGTAAGGAAACTACAACGTAGTCAGGTATTATAGGGTAATGGTATCTACAAGACCGAAGTCTTGATGAGTCTCCCCGAACCTTATCCTTGCAACTATATAGTACTTTTGCAAATTACGTCATTGATAAAAATTAAAACTTTAATTTAAAGAATACATTACAAACTATATATTGCTAGTCTAGTCATGGAAGATTTTATATCGGATGTAAGCCGAATCCATTTTTGACTTTTTGCATTATATAGTCCATAATAAATCTAATTTCGATAATCATTAGTCATGTTTATTTTTGTTTTCAGAAAAACCCTTTTATTTTCTCACAAGTCAAGAACTTAAAATAAAACAAATAAACATCAACTAAACTAAATAACATTTATTTAAACACACTTAACAATTAAGGCATGCAAACATTAAATATGATCCTAATTATCTAATAATAAAACATGCATTTATTCATATAAGGCTCCTTCGTCCTATAAACTCCGGCCACCTACATCGACGGCCCCATTAAGACATAAACTAAGGTCTTCCCTAGCTTTTAAAGTCGTGGATCGAAAGCACATAAATTTAATGTCTATGTTTTAATACTTGATCATCATATTTGCATAAAATCTTTAACAATTAACAAGATTTATATCATATATCCCTCCATGATAAATTGCATGTCTTTATCATGGATGCGGAATTAACAATTAATTATGAACATAAAACCGATCAATTAACAATTTAAACGTATCAAGTTTTATCATAAAATTGCATACAACCTAGAATCCGTCTAATTAATTTTATAACCAATAAAGATTGAATCTTGACGCACAAAGATCGAATCTTTATGCATAAAACGCCCAAAGGGCTTTAAAAATTAATCAAGAACCCTAATTATTTGTCCAATTTTATTCCTTGTAACTACAAATTCATATACGATGGCTCGTGATACCACTGTTGGGTTTTTCAAACTTTTAAACATTAAGTTCACGAGTTACAACCACAGCGGGAATAAATAAACAGTATAGAATATTTATTTAACAAATGGATCAAGACGTGTACATTTTAGACAATTAATACTGAATACACCGTCTTGATTTTAAGCGTGTGTATAATAAGTAAATACAACGTGAGACCGTCCAATGTTACCAAAGTAGATAACCTCTTGGATATACATACACTACACTTCACCGAGGATACGTTCAGGTTGCTTAGTCCTGTGCTCGAATAAAACAACATAACACGATGTTCTTGTTTCATTTTTAAACTAACGATCAAAAACCCTAAAGAAGAAATAGTCGATCGTCTAAACGACAAGGAGTAAAAGAGAACATATTTTTCATGCATCTCACATGCATGCATATACATTGCATTGACATTCAACATGCATAGATAGCATGTATATCTATTGTCTCTTCAGCCGATTTTCTAGACAAGAGAAATAAGAAAACATATTTTCTTTAGTGTTTAAAGTATATCGTATGACATATAGGGATATCGAATATCGAATAAAAGATGAGGCAATGGGATTATATAGCCTCATGACTTGTTCTCTAAGTCATACTCAAACACCTCCTCTTGTTTGCTATAAACGACACTTGGCCCCCTCCTTTTTTTCTTGTTACGACCATTTAATTATTTCATGAAACATATTAATATAATTAATATACAATAAATATATTAATTACATTAATAAACGTATCCTCTGTGTATACGTGTATGCCTCATAGGCTCACATATTTTTGGTCGTATATTTATTTATGATATAGGACATTCCACCAACAACTTTGCCATTTCACCGTAAGGGCTTTTTGGTCATTCACTTAGGGGGTGGACAATTTCGTTATCAAAGTTTTTTGACAAGGATTGTTGTCTGTGTTGGGATTTAACATCTCATATCACATATAAAACACGAGTAAACGCAGTGGAGAATGTCCCAAAGAGACCTCGTATGATGTAACTAGATTAACATGTAAATAAACGATACTAACCTTGTTATCGGATCAAGTAATCATCGGAGCTTAAGAACACGCCTTGTTCTTGTCTAAAACCCCATGAAACAACAAAATACATGTCCTTTATAAAGTAGTCCACACTACACGTTATGCATTACAACCCGAATGTTGGTTCTTGAATTTCACGATTGAAGCTATGAAACCCACGGTTTGAGCTTAATAATAAATTGAACCATATATAAACCTTAAGAGAGTTTAAAGCCGATCGAAATAGGTGTTTAGGGGAGAAAGAAAAACATTTTTGGTGTTTAGGTTATGATAGAGTATTAATAATGAATCATGTAATTCATTATATATGCTCTTAGATAACTTGGAAACCAAGTCGGACTTGGTATCCTTTTCCTCCACCCTAGGTCAACACTTTAATATGGACTTTCCAAATTGATTTTTGTACTTGATTAATTAACATGTCCATTACACATTAACTAATTAGCCTTTAAATTAAATAATGTGACTAACGGATTATTTAATGACTGATGTGTGGTTGTGCGTAGGTATTATTTATTATCAAGTTTTGCTATTTATATTTTGCCGACTATACCATAAAAAACAACACAAACGGGCAGCTGTAACCCGTTTAGTTGGTAAGTTTGAGGTGTCAGATAACTAGAGCGAGAGAGTTAATTCCTAATTCTATCAGTATTTTAGTTACTTATGTTAGTCCTAATTTATTCTATGTTATACCTAAGTTAAACCTAAAACTAAAGGCAAAAAAGTGAAGCATGAGATACTGGTATGAGTCTTGGTTTGCCTAGACTGAGATTGGGCGATTAACACACACAAGTGGATATTTAGAAGATAGAGAAGTGGTCAAGCCTATTGTAACGAAAACATATTAACCATATTTAATCTAATGAAACACAGGTTTTAGTTTATAAGTGCAATGATTGTCTTATCTCGTTGTTGATATATCATTCCTAGATTTAGGCGGTACTTCTTCCTAAAACCTAGACATGCTAATTCTATCACAATTAACCACATCCACATAAAGCAATCATGGTTGATTATAATGTATCTTAGGAGACAATAATGGTGATCTGCTTAACGGTTCTTTATATACTAGTAGTCCACTGTCCAGATCTTTACCCAAGGAATCAGAATATTATTTGTTGATCCTAGGTCACCTTGCTAGTACTATACTTGGTCACTAAACTCCCAAGGTAAAGAAAGGTAATATTGTTTGATCTTATCTACTTAGATATTATAAATTTTCGAAATTGGAGAGCTATCCAACTTCTAGTTCCCTTGCTCTGTTTTTCTAGATCCAGTTGAATGATTAGGGTCGCATATTAAGCACATAAACGAGCTATAAATTGATATTACATAAAGAAACACACAATACTTATAAGATGCAATCGGGATAACATAAACCAAACGTTAAATTATCATAAACATGACTAATACCTAAAGGTATTAGCCAATAACCATTGTAACGAATACAAATGTCATAGACGAACGATTAAGGTAACCTAACCAAGTTAATGAATGATACCAAAAACCGAACGCGTATTTAGTGTATAGAAATTACAAGGGTTTCTTATGGATTGAATTACGTTGCAAGACCTTCTTGGCTTCTCTTCTCTTCTAAAAATCAAACCTGGTGGTTAATGCCTTCTTCTCAGTCTTCGGTATACAATTTTTGCACACTAAAATTCGTTTTTAGGGTTCGGTAATTATAACCTCTTGAATTCAGTCGATACATCGTATGGATGTTGTCAATATGACATATTGGGGTTTTCTTAGAGTGGGGACCACGATAAATATCTTTTAAAATCTTTCATGAACCGTCGGTGAATACGACGTATGAGTCTTCATGGATACGGCGTATTAATCTTTATAACTTCGTGGTTTCTTATGAAGTTCAGGTAGATACGCAGTATCTTCCTTGATGGATACGGCGTATTGGTTGTCAGAACAGCAGATTCTTGATTTCTTCTTTTAAGCTCCAAAATGCGCGCCTTTTAGTTAAACTTCACCAATTGCTCGATATTTACTATAAATAACAAATATAAGCAATTAAGTACCAATTCATTCAAAAGTAATATAGAATGAGCAATTTAGCTGGGATAAATGATGCTATAAAATAGACGTTATTTGATGTTATCAAATATTCCCCCACTTGAATCCTACTAGTCCTCAAGTAGACTTTAAAAAACTTATTAAAATGTATCATAAACCAAGGTTTAAGATTTTTCCTTTAAGCAATTTTTTCGTTTAATTACTAGCATACAACCAAACACCTCACGAAGTAGGAAAATGAAAACACTCAAATTACTCAACTAATCAATGTGGTAACACGTAATTCGCATAATTGCTCGATCGTGACGAGTATTCTATCATAAGCTTGACAAGGATACACATCTCCACCACTAAAGCTAAGGAGTGACAAGTCTAAAAAGGTAAATTGGGTTAAGGTTTAAGGGTTGATCATTCTTTCCAATCTCTATCGATACTAATATTCCAGAAAAGATGACAAAACCACACATACACATCCATAATGATGGATTAGACATATGTGATTGCTCGATTCTTAACTCGAATAAGCTAAAGAATATGATTCACTTAATAAATAATCTTCGCATTAGTAGTTAAACCAACAAGGCGGCACAAAAACATTATAAAAAATAAAAAAAAAAAAAAAAATAAAAAAAAATATATATCACACATCCATAACGATGGAATAGACACACATGATTGCTCAGATCCCCATTCGAGTAAAACCAAATGTTAGGATGAAGAACAATATAAGGTGTGAATCGTCTAATCTTTTACCAAAAGTAATACACCAACAAGGCGGACAAAATCACACATACACATCCATAACGATGGAATAGATAGTTGTGATTGCCCACATCTTCATTCGAGTAAGACCCAAGGTTATGGATTAGGTATGGGAAATATATAATTAGTGTTAATCAAAATAAAAAACAAAACAAATGGATTAAGTCTAAACAAATAAGGAACAGTGTTGCTATTTACTTTCCCGACCATCCCCATGAAGAAGACACGAAATCATAGACTCATAGATGTCTTGATCATAGATCAACAAAAACAACCTTAATTGGCATTCCCGTAACGGTTAACTCCCAATCATCCATAATATACATACTGTACAAAATTAGTGGCAATATCTACCACTTGATACATGAAAATACATAGTTGGTTTATAATTGCGACCAACTAGTAATAATATACAACATAACTTTACATCGTTGGTTTATAACACGTACTAACGAATAATCGATCCTTCAAATAATAATATCGGTTAAGCTTAGATGAACCGATTATCTCACAATCCTCACTTTTTTCTCTCTCTCAATATTTTTTTGTATTTTTCTGTTTTTTTTTATTTCTTTGCTAACTAATACTGAAAAACAAACTACGGTGTAAAATTTCACCACCTCACGAATACGATAAATCTGAATAATTAATATCCGATCATAATAGTGAAAGTAGTAAACACACTAAGAATAAAAAACTACTACTTTCACATTTGCCCATTGCATTGTGCAATTTCCTGACCTAACCATGGATAGAAAATCAACCTCACGTACCCAATTGCATTGTGCAATTTCCTGACCATACCAGAGATAGAAAATATGCATCGCGACAGGCAATACAATACTTTACACAAAAGCGACTAGCAACCGATTAAGGAATTAATCTAATAAGGTAGGCTAAGGTGTAACGAAACAAAATATTTAGTGAATGAAAAGAAAGGAATAACTCAGCAGGTTTTTCTAGGGGCATCTTACTCTAAAAATGAGAGTAAACAAAGGGTTTATACGGGGGTTAACTAACCAGTGTAGTTAGTTAACATCACAACATGTATAGGATTTTTGGTGTAATCCTAGAAATTTACCGGTTTAGAAAGGTCACTCTATCTATTAAAAATAGTGCTTATTATTGTGGTCTCAAGTATATATACCAAGCTAAATTCTAAATTTTACTACAATCACCTGCACACCCATACTTTTGTAGAATTTGGGTAAACATCGGATAAGGCTAAATTATCACAATATCTAACAAGGGTTAGGGTTATGTGTGCGGGTCATGCAACTAATAATTTCACAAAAAATATGCTAAATTTTTTCTTAAAATTTTGATATAAATTAGCCATATTATTTGTAAAAATATGGACAAGTAAGCGTTCTAATTCTCCTCCCTCCACCTAAAATATACGACGCCCTCATTGTATAAATAAAACATGAAAAAAGGAATTTAAAGAATTAGAACGAGAAACTTCCCTGGTATTTGCTCGGTATGATCCCCCATGTTGCGTTTATGAGCAATAATGTGTGTTGTAAATGGGTCTGGATACCAGCATGACTAAAACACACATAGAATACCAAAAAATAAGCATTCCACCAAATTTATTTTTTCGTTCAGAAGGTCCTATATAAAATATAAAAAAACAATTCCAATTCTATCTCCGGTATTCGTTGGTTAGAAATCAAAAATAAAAGCCTAAAACTATACAAGATGTCGATACTATGTATCCATAAACCAGGATACGCCGTATTGAGACCTGTAAAAAGTATCTAGATACGGGTCAGTCGCCTAATACGGTGTACTCATTTAATGAATACGCCATATAGATTAATCAGACAATAAAGTTTAAAAAGTGTAGAAAAATAATGACTGGATAACGTCTAGATAGTTAACACGCCATATCTATTGAGGTTGGATATGCCGTATTGGCAGTCTGGGAAGTCAGACTCGATAAAAATTAAAAATACATTTCAGTTGTCTCCCGGCAAGCACTTTTGTTTACAACAAAGTCTTTAAGTTAGACTTGTATTCAGCTATTTCACTCCATCTCATGCATGCTTATGTATCCATGTATGAGCCATTCTTCCATCTTTGCATCCCTTATGTATTCGGGTTCCAAGTTCAAGACTTCCTTGTAGAAACTTTAAGCTTTTGATACGGGTGTGATATTCCATTCATCTCATCTTGTGCACTTACCTTCAGTAATGGTCGCATCTTGTTGGATTGCTCATTAGTTAGGTGTGTAACCTTGGATGTGATCGCGTTTTGATAAGTCAGTCTATCATTACCATTGTAAATGGTAATCATTCCATCAAACCGCCTTGCTTTTACATAAACTTTTCTACAAAAGGGTTTTCCAACTATTACTTCACCCATCCCTTCATCACGATAAACATCTATATTTTCCATAACTGCAAAATTAGTCAAAACAGAATAGTTTCCAACAAAGACATGTAAATTAATAAAAGCTATGACTACATTTTTTCCTTTGAATTTAACTTTGTCTTTCATTATCGAGTTATAAGAGTTTTTAGACATCATATTAATAGACAAAATAAGAAAAAAAATAGCATTTACATGTTCAAAACCTATCATGCATGAAAACTGTAAGTTGTAAGCATAATTGATATGGATCTTCTTATCAAAGTCATAAAAACTAGGGTATTCATCAATCCCATTACTTATCTCATTATCATCATTCCTAGTTTCGACTATATCCTCTATGGGTTCATCAATTACCTCACCTTCTTCAATCGTTGTGCCTAAGTCTTCTACTTGATTTCTCCTAAGCTTTAATGGTTCATTTAGATCATTTAGTTCAATATAGTCTCCATAAGTTGGGTCAAGTGATCTTTTCAAAATTAGAGCTTCTACCATTAGCCTAGCTTCTAAATCAAGTTCCATTCGTTCTTTAGGTCCTAACGTAAAAACTCTTTTAATAATGTTACTAGTAGGTTTATGACTTTTAAACACAATTTTGTCATCCCCAACCTTCAAACAAAATTTTCTCTTAAACACATCAATCTTAGCGTGAGCAGTAGACAAAAATGGTCTTCCGAGTATCAAGAGGACTTTAATATCCTCGGGCATATCTAAAATAACAAAGTCTACTAGGAAGACAAATTTATCGATACCTAATAATACATTTTTAGCTATGCCCTTGGGACGTTTTATCGTTTTATCAGCCAATTCAGTTATCAACTTTGTAGGAGCTAATTCACCTAAATCTAGATTGATAATGGTCGAGTAAGGCATAACACTTACGCTGGCTCCTAAGTCAGCTAAGGCTTTTTCAAAACAAATATTATTAATATAACAAGGTATAGTAAAACTCCCTAGGTCTTTTTCCTTTAGATGTAGAGAATCTTCAAGAATAGCAGAGTCATGCACGTTTATCGATGCTTCGATTTGGTACCTCATTCTCAGCTTTTCCATTAGTGACCTTTTCAAATTAGTAGAAGCTTCTTTCATATCTATCAATTCAACCATTACTATCTTCTCTTCATAATAATCATAAATCAATCAATTTGGAAAAGGAATTATCGATTGATTCGGCTTGAAAAACTGCATTCTGTTCTGTGGGCTCGATACAACGTATCGCACATGATCAATACGGTGTATTGAGGGCGTGTCAGCTTTAACAGTAGTCAAAATTGAACTGACATGATCTATCGGGTTTGTTTTAGTTAAACTAGGTTGGCTTCCAGATCCCCTTTCTTGAAGTACCTTGCTAATTTGCCCGATTTGAATTTCCAAAGCTTTGATCGATGGCTTCTTGATTCCTAATAGCATCATCCGTTAAGGCTCAAATTTCCTTGATCAGATTAGAGTTTTCATCATGTCTCTTTGCAGAATCAACCATAAATTTGCTCAGTGACTCTTTCATTGTTTGTCTTCGTTCTTGATACGAAGGATTTCCATTATCTCTTTGGTAGAATCCTGGAGCAGCTGCTCTATATCTTCCTCCTTGGGGAAATGGTACTCCAAATTGAGTGTAGTATGCTTCTTCAAATGTTTTTCCTTCTTCTTTAAGTGGATAATCCTTTATGTAGTATGGTCCACCACATGATTCACAACTAACTTGAGCAGCATAAACTCTTTCATTTACTTTCTATATTTCTCTTCCAAGGTTATTTAGTTGAGCTTGTATAGCAGCTAATCCATCAGAAGTGTCAGTACTTCTAGTCTTAGTAGACGTTTCATTGTGCCATTTTTGATAATGATCAACCATATCTTACATGGCTTTCTTATCATCAGCAGCCTTCATAGTGGGAATGGCACCATTAGAATCAAGAATCTGTCTAGTATGTACATCTAATCCTTTGAAAAACAAGATCACTTCCTTCATATCTCTTAAGTAATGTTGAGGACATCTCAATAATAGCTCTTTGAATCGTTCCCAAGCTTGGTAAAGAGTTTCGTCAGGTTCTTGTTGAAAGTTATTGATCTCCTCCATCTTTTTAGCAGTTCAGGCAGGTGGATAGTATTTGCTTAAAAATTTCTTCTTAAGGATTTCCCAAGTGATAATCGAACCAGATGGTTCGTTCCTTAGCCATCGACTTGCGACTCTAGTAAGTGACATAGTGAAAACTCGAAGCATTATTTGATCTTGAGTTACTTCAGGTATATGGAATAGGTCAACAATCTTAAGAACTTTCTCAATATGCTCATTTTCTTCTTCATTATCCGATCCACGGAAAGTGTTATCACGTAGTTCTTTGAGAAATTCGTCTTTCAACTCAAAATGAGCCTTATCATCAATCTTAGGCCTAGCAATTCCCGATCCATAGTCTTCTCAGGTCTTCATCATGTATTCTTCCATAGTTAGTCCCCTATTGCTTTTGTAACTTCTTCCTCACTTTGATTCTCAGGATCAGAAAATAAATCGAATTCCGATAAACTCGAATAACCAAGACTCGTTGTCTTAAAAAGCCTCTTTGTTAAATGAAATACTCATTTTGGTTCTTCGAATGGTGTAAAGAGCTCCTTGGTTGAACTCCTGGTCATGCACTCCTGAAAAAGAGGATAAACAATCAGTAGGATAGGCTCGGAAGAAGGAAAATACAGATAACTATAAACGACAATGGAATATGAAAAATACAATCTGCTGATGTATCAGATGATCGATACGTCGTATTCAATTGACGGAATATGCCGTATTCTATGTAGTGAATACGCCGTATTGGTTGTTCGACCAGTACATTAACTGAAAATAAAAATAATGCAGAAAAATAAATATGCAAAATTATACAATGCAAACTAATCTACTGAATTAAACAAATAAGATACAAAATTATACAAAATTTTACACTAATCTAAGTTATGTTAGATCTAAACTAAAAATACTAATAAAAACAAGAATTAAACAATTCACTATCTCTCCGACAGCAGCGGCAAAAACTTGATGTGTCGTTGTGCATAGGTATTATTTATTATCAAGTTTTACTATTTATATTTTTCCAACTATACCTAAAACAACACTAACGGATAGTGTACCCGATCAGTTGTAGTTTCGTTAGTAATTAGGGTGTCGATCACTAAGAGCGAGAGAGTTAATTCCTAATTCTATTAGTATTTTAGTTACTTATGTTAGTTCTAATTTATTCTATGTTATACCTAAGTTAAACCTAAAACTAATGGCAAAAAGAGAGGTTTTCAGCCTGAGAGACTGGTATGAGTTTTAGTAAAGCCAACTTAGTTGGATTGTTGCTGAAAAGATGTTGCTGTGTTGCTGAAAGGACAGAGTTGCTGCTGAAGATGGATAGTGATTAAAGAATTAGATAGTGTTATGTTAAAGTGTTTGGATACATCCTCCGAGAACTTAAGAAGATTAACTTGAAGAAACATGAAGTTAAGTGAGTTCAACATTCATGTTTAGGGGAGGATTGTTGGGAATTATGTTTTCCTGACTTAGTACCGTTAGTGATAATAGTTAGTACCGATAGTTATAATTAGTACTGACAGTACAAAGTGTTAAGTACTGATCAGTTACTTAGTACCGTTAGTAGAAAATAGTTAGTACCGTAGTAGAAAATAGTTAGTACCGTTTAAGAGATATGTATGAGATATTATAGGAAAAGATATGTATTATCTTTTATGCGTTTTGTAAGCCTATTAGGGTTTATCCTTAGTCTATAAAAGGATCCCTCACGGCATAGTTAGAGATAAGAGTTCAATATACATCTCATACAATCATATCTCATAGTTAGTAATCTGTAATCACTTTAACAGATTAATATCAAAGTTTAGTTTATTCATTGTTCTTCTTAATACTATTGTGTAGATTCCGCATATACAATAAGTATTCATAGTCAGTGTTTCTATATAGTCAAACTGTATTTATACAAGTTGGCTATCACCCTTAGCAGGCTGCAAAGATCTGTTCAGTTTGGGACTCACAAGTGGTATCAGAGCCTGTGAGAAACTCTGAGTAAGAAGAACAAAAACCAGTTATAAATCTTTATCTTAAAAAACTAATCATGTCTGGTTCACAAGATGAAATTCCACCACCACCACCACCCTCAACATCACAAACACCAACAACACAACAAACTCCTCACACAGTTTCGACCATCAAACTTCCTATTCTCAAAAAGGGAGAATACGATATATGGGCCATGAAAATGGAACATTATTTGGCCCATACAGACTATCCAATCTGGGAAGTTATACAAAATGGGAATGGTCCTGTATCAATCACCACAGATACACAAGGTCAAATCAAGGTTCTGCCTCCAAGGACTGCAGAAGAGATCCTAGCCAGAGAAAGAGAAAGAAAAGCTAGGACCACTTTGCTTATGGCTTTACCAGAAGATCATCTTGCTAAATTTCATAAGATGACTGATGCAAAAGAGATGTGGGATGCCATCAAATCCAGATTTGGTGGAAATGACGAATCAAAGAAGATGCAGAAGTATATCTTAAAGCAACAGTTTGAAGGATTCTCTGTATCAAACTCAGAAGGGCTTCATAAAGGCTATGACAGGTTCCAAAGTCTTCTGAGTCAATTAGAGATTCATGGAGCAGGTGTATCCACTGAGGATGCAAATCAGAAATTCCTTAGATCTCTACCTTCTGCCTGGTCTCAAGTTTCCTTAATCATGAGGACCAAGCCAGGAGTGGACAGTCTCAGCTTTGATGATCTGTATAATAATCTAAGAGTCTTTGAGAATGATGTAAAAGGCTCTACTGCATCATCCTCTAGCACGCAAAATGTAGCATTTGTCTCTGAGAACACCAGCAGTACTAATGATGTTAGTACCGCTTATAGTGTTTCTAATCCTTCTGGTCAAAACTCACAGTATGAACAAACTTCATCATACTCCTTACTTGCTAATCAATCCAGTTGCCCTCAATTGGATCATGAGGACTTGAAACAGCTTGATGAATATGACTTAGAAGAAATAGACTTGAAATGGCAGGTGGCCATGATTTCGATGAGAATGAAAAAGTTCTACAAAAAGACTGGTAGAAAGCTACAATTTGATGCAAAGGAACCAGTTGGTTTTGATAAAACCAAAGTCGAGTGCTACAATTCCCACAAGACAGGTCATTTTGCTAGAGAGTGTAGAACCAAGGGAAATCAAGATAATAGGAGAAGAGATGCTTAGAACTCTGGAAATAAGAATAAAGAGAATGGAAGAAGATCTGGTAAGCAGGAGGACTCTAAAGCATTGGTGACTATTGATGGAGAAGGTGTAGATTGGACTTGTCACTCAGAAGAAGAAGAAGATTATGCTTTGATGGCTTGCAACAGCTTAGGCTCAGACACAGAGGATTATCCACACAGAGCTTTACAAAACAAAGGGATTGTTGATAGTGGATGTTCCAGGCACATGACTGGAAACAAGGCCTACCTTGCTGAATATCAAGACTTTAATGGTGGCCCTGTTGCTTTTAGAGGAAGTAAAGGTTACATAATTGGTAAAGGTAAAATAAAAATAGGAAAGTTAGATTTTGAGGATGTGTGCTTTGTGAAAGAACTACAACATTTTAATCTCTAGTCCGTGTCATAAATCTGTGACAAGAAGAACAAAGTTCTTTTCATTGACACTGAATGTCTTGTTTTGTCTCCTGAATTTAAGTTACTTGATGCAAATCAAGTCTTACTTAGAATCCCCAGACAAAATAATATGTACTGTTTCAATCTAGAGAACATTGTTCCTTCTGGAGGTTTAGCATGTTAATTGCAAAGGCCACAATTGATGAATCTAACAAATGG
>BQNB010123580.1:0-20072 GCA_026074375.1 Tanacetum coccineum
TATTAATTACCTCCATTTTTTTCAAGTTTTTTTCTTCACAAATTTGACACATATATTTTTATGTGTTTTTTTTCTCGTCATCTTTCTCTACCACAAATTTTTTATTTTGACCAAATCGATTTAATTTTAACTTTTTATTGACCAATCAGATCACACGATTTTGCCTTTGGCAAAATCAAGCGTTTTGATTGGTCTAATTTTTAAATTCATATGACTCCGAAACGATGTAATTCTTTTATTATATAAAAGATTTACATGTAGCTGGTAATATTAGAGCATTTCACAAAAAAGATAACTACATATATCAGTTATGGGTTATCTGAATTCCAATTCAAGTACTATATTAAAACATATAAAGATGGCAACTTTAACACATGTACATATAATGGGTCGATTTGGAAATGCGTTAAATGGGAAAAATCTAAATTTGTGCTAGGAGAATTGGTCAAATATGTTTAACATTTCCAAAGTTTAACTTTCTAATGAATACTTTTACTAAAGATCTATATATTTTCGTAGTTAGGTTTTCGTAATCATAGGTAACATGTTAATCATTATGAGAATACTAAAGATTGGATAAAAAGCCTAGCGTTCATTTTTGGCAAAGATGACTCATTTCAAATCTGACTCAGAAAGGTAGATTGATAAACCATCATCATGGAATTCAACCAAAATATGTATCTACTACTTAACGAATGAACAACTGTTAATACACGAAACAATGTACAGATTCAAAAGAGACGAATAAAAAATACCTTATGTATCACGTTTTATGCTGTTCCACTTTAACAAAGCACTTGTATAACACACATCAGCATTATTAGTTGTATCTTCTGAACCCGATAGCAGCTGCAAGACTCTTAGACGTCCAATTGAAAGTACAACAAACAGGTATTAAAAGGAGGTCAAAACCACATGTTTCTAAGGATTGATTAAGTTCATGATTTTACCTTGTTAGTTCTTGAAATTTCATAATGATTGCAGCATGTACAGGGGTGACTGTGAACTGCAGCGTTCTATCTTCAAATTCCAGTTCTAACTGTAAACAGATGAGTGTGAATTCTTTTCTCAATAATAAAAATAGTATATCAACTATATAGTCGTTTTATGTTTTTAAGTTTTAACAAAAGAAGAAGAAAAAACTAAATATTTCATGTGACTGACCTTCACTATACCAAGATTTTTCAGTCTGGGGTACTTATTGATTCTTTCACTCTTCTTCACTTTGTTAATTGTGGCATTCAAGTTAACCATGATATATGACTTACTCCATTTCAAATGTTTAATATATATCTTACATATATGTCTCCTCATACACATTTCAGAGACCTTAAAAAGTAAGCATTCCAAATGTTTACTATATTTCTTACATATATATCTCCTCATACACATTTAAGAGACCTCAAAAAGTGAGCGCTTAGACCTTTAGCAAACAAACATTCTTATATTCAAGTATCAAAGAATTTAGCTTTTAAACATCAATTTAGACCTACCTAAATTTACATGTATGTTGTCAATATTAGAGCATTTCACAAAAAAGATAACTACAAATATCAGTTATGGGTTCTCTGAATTCCAATTCAAGTACTATACTAAACCATATAAAGATGACAACTTTAACACATGTACATATAATGGGTCGATTTGGAAATGCGTTAAATGGGAAAAATCTAAATTTGTGCTAAAAGGAGAACTGGTCAAATGTGTTTAACATTTCCAAAGTTTAACTTTGAATGCAAAATAAAGCTAATGAATACTTTACTAAAGATCTATATTTTTTCATAGTTAGGTTTACATAGTCATAGGTAACAAGTTAATCATTATGAGAATATTAAAGATGGGATAAAACAGTGTTTGAGGGTCAGCCTAGCGTCTATTTTTGGCAAAGATGACTCATTTCAAATCTGACTCAGAAAGGTGGATCGATAAACCATCATCAAGGAATTCAACCAAACTATTTATCTACTACTTAACGAATGCACAACTGTTAATACATGAAACAATGTACAGATTCAAAAGAGACGAATAGTTCCAGTTTAACAAAGCACTTGTATAACACCCGGCGGCATTATTAGTTGTATCTTTCGAACCCGATAGCAGCTGCAAGACTCTAAGATGTCCAATTGAAAGGACAACACACAAGTATTAAAAGGAGGTCAAAACCACATGTTTCTATGGATTGATTAAGTTCATGACTTTACCTTGTTTGTTCTTGAAATTTCATAATGATTGCAGCATGTACACTGCAGCGTTCTATCTTCAAATTCCAGTTCTAACTGTAAACAGATGAGTGTCAATTCTTTTCTCAATAATAAAATAGTATATCAACTATATAGTCGTTTTATGTTTTTAAGTTTTAACAAAAGAAGGAAAAAAAACTAAATATTTCATGTGATTGACCTTCACTATACCAAGATTTTTCAGTCTGGGGTACTTATTGATTCTTTCACGCTTCTTCACTTTGTTAATTGTGGCATTCAGGTTAACCATGATTGTGGAAGACAAATAAAGCATGATTTTAGTAACCAACGTCTGAAAATGAACGCCTAAAAATGCAGGCGTATCTTTCGAGAATGATATGTAATATTCAAAAATCAATCCCGGAGATTTCTTGAAAATCATTAAGCCATTTATCAAATAAGAAAGCAATACTGAAATGTTTTATTAAATGAAGAAAATAAGTATCGTTTTGGCATCTACCTTCCACTTCATTATCTGATCAAGAACACCAGGATCACAAACAGCCAGACAGCCATTGCATCCTCAACGTTGCGCCCTTCTTCGAGCTTCTTTAAGGCTACATGAATAGCCTACATTAATGGAGCAGTTTAAAGTTTTAGATTACCGAGACATGGTATTCAGACGTATTTCATTAACAAATGCAATAGGAGATTCCACAAAAAAATGTAATCATAGTATCATACAATATAATAAGTATTACACTATGATTAATATACACCTTTGGCACCTACACTGAACACCAGGAAAGGACTAAGTCGTCAGGATCACCCAACTACCGTTGCCATTCTCACACCAACAGTTGAGATTGGAGTTAGTAATAGATCAAGTACTGCACCACCACCCATGGCTGCACATAAGAAAGAATGTGGGTTGTTAACTTTTTTTAACAGAAAAAAGATAGCATCATTGCTAAGCGCTATTTTGAAGACGAAAGATCTTAACATTACAAAAGAACAGCAAACTGAGACTACTAAATTAATAATTTTGCCATTAGATACAACTAACTTATTAATTGAAACTTTATTACCTTGTTTGAAAGAAATTTAGAGCTCACTGATCTCTTCAAGATAGCTGAATCGCTGCTAATTATCACATCTGAAAAGCTAAAAATTTATTAAATCCAAATAAATGAAAACCAACACAAATAAAACTAAATCACTTTTGAATGACTGATTTAATAGTAACGTGACTCAGATACTTATTCGTAGATGAAAAAAGGACATACTTTATGATACCTCTTATCTGCCATAATGGTTTTCACCTTGATAAAACGTATAAACAATTAACATGATAAAATGTTTTACAAATCAAAAATCTAAAAGAAAGATGATATAATGCAAGTATAAATCTTAGCTTTAAATTCAGTTGGCGTTATAGCAATATATGTATGAACATGTCGATTTAGGTTGTGTGATTGTGCTTTATCTCAAACGGGTCTTAAGAATCTGCAAAAAATGAAACCAACGTATGCATACATAATAGAAAAATCACAGCCTTACAGCGCTAAGATGAAAACAATCTTACATTCTTTCTTCGTTCCAGATGCCTTCATTGCAGGGTATGTTTATATAAAAAAGTATAAAAGCAAGATCATATAGCATGCCTTTGTCTCAGCAACAGGAGGAGTTGCAATAGCCTCTTCTAGAAGATTAGCAGATCCCTCGATTATGACAACATTACCTTCAGCAAAGACATCACTGGAAGAAACCCGCCATGTGAGATCACAGAACTAACAATGCCGACTTAAACGCTGATAAAAAAGCTCTTCTTGCATTTGCTGCTTTGGTACCTCATAGTCCAAAGCTCAAACGAGACAATGATACTACGAATGGAAATGCTTCTTACATATGTACTTCATGGGCAGGCATTGTCTGTACAACTGATAACACCCGTGTTCTTATTGTTCGACTTCCTACTGTTGGTCTTACACGCCAAATACCATCTGGCACTCTTGGAGAGCTTGATGCATTAAGAGTTCTAAGCCTGAGATCAAATCGCTTAAGTGGAAGTTTACCATCTAATCGCCTTTCACTTCCTTCACTTCGCTCTTTATTCCTTCAACATAACAATTTCACTACTAACATTCCAACCTTCTTTCCTCACAGACTTTATATATTAGACCTATCATTCAACTCATTTATCAGAAATATCCCACCAAATATCCAATTGTTAACCCGGTTAACCGGATTATACCTCCATAATAACTCCCTATCCGGTCGTATTCCCAATATCAGATTATCAATCTAAAACATGTTAACATAAGCTACAATAATAATTACTACATGGGTTGTCTAGTTTGTATTATATGTCAGCATCAAAATCGCTATTCAAGAATAATAAAAAGGCAGGAAAAACAAAAAAGGCCTTCTTGCATACTCAGGTACTATAATCAATGTCTCAATTCACATTTTTCAAACAATTACAGCTGAATATGTGCAAGTCGGAAAATTGGTATTCCAAGCTAAAAAAATACCTGCGCAACATAAGATTGGCAAACCCATAGTGATAGATGGTGGCAATGTGACAGCCAATAACATTGGTGTGTAGGGGTGAGCATATGTCCAAGACCAGACCGGACCGGCCAAGACCGGACCGGCCAAGACCGGACCGGACCGAGGACCGAAATGGTCCATATTGCCGGACCGCGGACCGGACCGAAATGGTACGGTCCGGTCCGGGTCGGTCTTCGGTCCGGTCCGCTCCTACACGGCATTATCATCGGGTTTTTGGTCGGACCGGACCGGACCGGACCGAGGACTGAATTGGTCCAAAATATCGGACCGCGGACCGGTTCGGTCCGGTCTTCCGGTCCGGTCGGGTCGACGGTCCGGTATGCTCACCCTTACTGGTGTGAACTCCTTGTTGAGTTATGTCAATTGGAAGTAAGCACTTGAGGCCAGTTTAATAATCTCCCAATAAACAATGAACCCTGAGCAAACCGACCATGCTGTTGGAATATGTTAGTTGGATTGGCATGTTATGCAAATAGAAGTACGTGAGCCTATTGAGGGCACACACGTTAAGACACGAAGAGTACGTTTATTAAACATTTAATATATATACATGTTATATTTATTATTAAAGGTTTAATATACTTCATGAAATGATTTTAAATAATAGTTAGTTACCGTTATGATTTTATAACTAACTTAACGAGTATTTAAGTATAAACCGGAAGGATAAAAATTGACAAAACCCGAACCCTATGGGACCCTTATGGAGGCCGGCCCCTAGGAGATTCTAGAAGGGGTTTTGGATCAAGTTTGAAATTGATATGTGATAAGGATTATGAAATGTGATTAACTAAGGAATTATTTGTTTCCTAGTTAATCTACAACTAGGGTTGAGGTGTTAACACCATATTCCTCCTCTTATTGAATCGTCTGATCTACAAAATCATTCGATCCAAAAAAAAAACATACGACAAAAAGAAAAAGAAAGAAATCCTTATCAGTTGGTTCTGCTTTTTTCCTTTACCCCACGACACAAACATACTAGCTGAAGTAATTAATATAAAAGTTGCTTCATCTCTTTTTTGTTTGTTACATTCGAGTAAAACAATCAATAATTAGGTGGTATTGTTTTATTTGTTTTTCCTTTTTGTTCTTTTAAAAACTGATTCAAGCGCAACTCTTTGACTTTTGGATGGTTCAAGAACAAGCATTATACACTTGGTGTTTGAGAGACGTGAAGTAACGACTAGCATCGTGACGTATTTGTTTGACGTGTTGTGTGAGCAACCGTAGAGGTGATAACTTAATCACTCATTTTCAAGATCAAGATTCTCGTTTAATTGACTGTGTCATTAAACAAATGTTAGTGTTTCTTATTTTAATATGTGTGTTAATTCTTGATATCAAACTAGATTCATCCGCTGCGTACTCGTAGTTACATGGTTAACTAGTTTGTAAAATCCCAACAGTGACATCACGAGTCAACCTCGTTTGGTGTTATGGGTCACACACTTATAAAACACGCTAGATCCGCATGAGAAAACTTTTATTTATGATTTTGACTGAAAATTATGGCAATAATATGCAATTCTTGCCATAAAAAATAAATAAAAACCTAGAATCTTGGTATTATTACTAGCTAATATATATTGAAAAGGAATAGATTTATAATTAAAAGTTAATTAAGTTTTCAGTTTTCTATTTTTTTCTTTTTTCGGCCTTTAGACTCACGCAATCATGTAATATGTTGGATGTGGCGATCTAGGTACTTTAGCAGAAAACCAGTGAGAGTCTTTTGGTTCTCCGTTTGGGGAAGACTCTTATAAGAACTCAGGAATTATGTGATTTACTGCTTTCTATATAGAGTTTGTCTTCACCTCATCCCCTTTTTCTGTTTGTTTATTTGCTTATATGTGATATTCCATGAGACTGGTTAATATATGTAAAAGACTTTTTGAAACTCTAAACGGACTAATGCTTAAAGTGAAACTTGTGTTAGCTAAATGGGTGTGGTTATCTATAATGTTGCGCTTAGAAACGTGACTTCCCACAACGAACTTACTCAAATATTGGTTTAAATTGTCTGTTAAATTACACACATAATTATAAACTCCTTGTGACATGCTATGCGTTATTTGTAAAACCGGCTTTTGGACAAATTAATACGGACGTTAAATCTATAAAACTTGTTTTATTATAATTTGATTTGATTTTTAAAGTCTTATGTGTCAACTTGGGTTCGGCTTACATTCGATAATCATGGCCTATAAGGTTTCCCACGACGAGACTTGAAAATATAAATCATCTTATAATCCAATTAAAACTATAATGTTTTTTATGCTCTTATCAATGATGAATCACTACTGATCATGGCTTTATTGATCATGGTTTTAGTGGAGATCTAGGGATTAATTGACCTTTAATCTTTTCCCGCGCCACTACATGCTTCGGCATATGAGGCAATTATTGAAAGAACTTGTGTCTTCGGATACATGTAAGAGTACAATATAAGGTTTGGTCAATTTTTAATGTTTTCCCGCGATATTAGCACATCTAAAAACTAAAGTTAACAAAATGTTTTTCTTACCTAGTGATACAAAGATGTTTTGCATGCTTCTATGTACACGTTTTTGACACATGTTTTTATAAACTTATCCACTATGTGAAATCTTAAGTCTATGCCAACCAAACTAAGAACACATGCATTTGGATTGACCTATCGGGTCAGACCTCAGGGCCTTTCCAACCCATGGCAAATTTTTTCATATGTCAGATCTATATCAATTTTTACACATTTTTTTGGTGGACTTAAATCGAGTTACCTGGTCAGACCTTGGACCCGAGGCATAAGATGAGACAAAACATGTACATGACATTACTATATGAGTTACTAAAGTCATGTGTCATAAAACTAAGAGTTGCATTTACAATGTAATTAACGCACGTCGCTTACCTCTTGCCCTACTTGTTTACACGTTGGTCAGACCTTCTGTAATAAGTGGGAGGTCAAGTTGGATCTTAGTCTTATTAGTGATTAATTGGGTAGTTAATTCTTTTAAGAATTTAAGTATCAAAAAATACTAAATTGAACTTTCTACGTTCTGATTAATTGTGTTATTGCAACATAATTCGTAAACGAAAGTTTGTTTTTCTTAAAAAGACAAACATAGTCTTTTTTCCTGGTAAGAAGATTGAGACTTACTCATATCTTTTCTCCTTGGTTGACAAAATGTAGATGTATCAAATCATTTAACACTAGACAAGATAGAAAGTTTAGAGAGAGAGAAAGTGGGTTGTATCAGTTAGAGGGAGAAAGAAAAGGAAAATGTATTATGATGTGTGATTGTGAGTTTTATACACGTAAAATATAATATAAAATAATATAATCCCGAGAGTAATTAAGAAAGATACCAAGTTACCCTTGATAAAATTCACTCTCAAAAATATATATAATATAATATAAAATACGTATATTAAACCGGGTAAGTATGATCACCCGGGTCGTTTTCCCCAATGACTCGTGCAATGGAAACCTCGTTTAAGTTTGGATCCTGATTTGAATAAGAAAAGAGATATTTTTGATTTAATTATACTACTAAAATTAAAGGCACAATTAAACAACTAATTAACAAATTAAACTAATTACGAAAGTAAATAAAATGCGACATTTAAGAAAACAAATGCAATTTAAATCTTAAAAATGTAAACTAGATTCCTAAACCTAAATTAATGCTAAAGAAAATTTTAGGAAAAAGAAAAATATTTTTTAAGGGCTTTTCGGATTTTTTATGAATTAAATACTATTTAATCTAAATTAAATTCTAAAAATAGAAATTAAATTGATAAAAACTAAGAAAAATACTTTTTAAACTAAATTAACTCTAAATTACTTAAAAAGATGAGAAAAACATTTTTTTATCACTAATTTTTCTATTTAAAAGGTTAAAATTAAAAAAAAACTAAAGGTTTGAAAATTAAATGTTTTTGAAAATTAAATGTTTAAAACTAAATTTGAAAATTAATTTTTAAAAATATAAAACTTAAACTAAAAATTCTTTAAAAATACTTTTTATAAAAAGAAAAAAAAAATGCAGAAATCTAATTTTATAAAAAAAACCACTTTTAAACTAGTAATTATTAACTAATTTAACTAATTAAACTAAAAAAAACTAATTTTATTATTTAATTAAACTATTTTTTATTAACCTAACCAATTTAACCAAAACACATGGGCCGAAAGTGACAAAACAGAAAAATAAGGGTAGGCGGGGAAAATTTAGGTTTATATAAAAAACACAAAGTTTGATCATTTTGACAAAGCATCCCTTAAACCGCAAGGGACTTAACAATCTAACTACTAACTAACGAAGGACTAACTATGTAATTAACTAAGGACTAATTATGCATTTAACAAGGACTAACTGTGTAACTTTTAAACTAACTGAGATTATGAAAAAGTGCAGAACAGGTCCCTGAAGCATCTAACAACCATCAACTAGCATCCATTTTGATTTAAAAAGCTTATTAACTAACTTTTTTTTAAGACAACTTTTATAAAAAAAACTTATCTACTAACTTATTTGAAATAAGCTGATGAGCATATGAAAACTAAAAAAAACTTCAGCAGCTTATTAACATTCAAACTATAACTAAACTGATTAAACAAATACCTCAAAACCACAAGATAGATTTAACACATTCAACTAAAAGCTGCTTTACTCAATTCAGCTTATCTAAACTGCTTATCAACTAGATTCAAAAGCTTTATTAAGAAAACAAAATTAAATAGACAAAAATAAAACTTATTGAAGCTTAAAGAAAATAAAGAGTACCTTTGTTTCCAGGAAACAATAATAAGCTGTTTGGGACTTATGGCTTATTCACATAAGCCCAATCTCGAATCAACAACAACCTAATCTAACCTATGTGCTAACCAATAGCTCTAAACCCTCTTGATACCATAGCAGCCATCCAATTCCAAGTTGGTATCAAGCCTTGATTATTTAACAGAAATAACAAACACAAACACAAATTCCTTTTTTTGACAGAATTTAAATGAGACACAATTTATATGAAATAAAACTTTTATTAATTCTGAAATAAAGAGCTTACAATCGTAAATCAAAATTACATAACATGAAAATTAAAATTACATTTAAAGAAACCATAAAAAATTAACCCTATTACAAAAATAAACTGAAAAAATTAACCACTAAAAATACACCCATATGCTGGAATGATGGGGTGTATTTATACCCAAGCTTAGCTCTCATCCTCTAGGTTCCTTCTATACTCATTTAATCTTGCCCTCCATCTCCTTTTATCCTTGATCTCAAACGAAAGCCGTAGGATTTAAAGATGTGTCTAACCCGAATCATGACGTGGCATATTGTGTTAGTTATGTGAGTTGTAAACACTCACACACGTCCACATCACCCAATCATTCATTAGATTATCCATTGGATTGGGTTGGGGTAATTAAAGTACAGATGGTTTAAGGTTTGTGAGTAGGGATTATTAACCCTATGTAATTATTGTGGTTATGAGGGGTTAACGAACTAGGTTCATGGTGTTCTTGGTGTGTTCATAGTGTGTAGTGAATATTGATCGCATTTGGGGAAATAAGTGAATAGTAACTGTAAATGAGTTATAAGTTTAACCGGTAGTCGGGTTTTAGGGCATGGGTTAAATTGTGGTAAACGGGTTGGGGGTTGGCTATGAAGATTGGCTGAAAGGGATCCATGGGTTTATTTGACCCGGTCATGACCCCTTTTGTATCTATGAGGAAATTACACATTCGGCCCTTGTGTTTGGCAAGCACCTTTTCATTTATATTAACCTTTGGCAAATTGCATATTCAGGCCCTTGTGTTTTATAAAACAATGAGAGGGCTATTGGCTAATGTGGTTTAGCTGCAGTTGACTGTAGAAGGCTGAGGCATGATTTCTCTGGCTTCGGCTTTGATTTCTTTAGCTTCTTGATCACTCATCCGTTCTCGTGTTCGTTTTTGACTGATTTCTTGTGATATTTGACATATCCATACCTGCACACATAAAACTCAGATACAAGCACATTTTTGCCATTTTTGATCCGTTTTGGGTTTATTTGGGCCTTTTTAAGCATAAATAGATATGTGTATTCTACACTTTCAAATTACCCCAAAACTAACGATTGTGTGTCCTCACGCAATATCACATGCCTTATAACCAAATACCTCGAAAATTCCCCAAACTAAACCTTTGAAAAGTAGCAAAGATTTTTGTTGAGAGAGATAAGAGATCACAAGTTATAAAACACCCGACTTCCCATTTTCTAAGATTTTTCTCTTTTTATGATTTTTCTTGATAATTAACTACCTAACTACAATTTATTGTTGACATAATGTAATGTTTTACATCACCCACATTGGTAACTTTTAGGATCATAGAACAAAAAGCACAATTAAGTGTCTAAAAGATAACTTCATCATCCCCGATTTTTCACTTTTCCCATGCTAAGCTTAAAAACAAGATCATTGTTAATTACAAGTCATGACACTAACACTACTCATAAATACTAATTGTGTACTTACTTTTCCTCCCGCAAATCCTACTTTTGTATCTCAGGATTTTACTTAAGTCATATACCCGAAGGCTCTTTAAGACTTTTGTTTCGATACTTATTAATTCAGAAAATAAAGTGTAATGGTAAGAACGCAATAATTAGCTCCTACCCTTCTCAAAAGATCAGATGCAATCGAGAATAAATGTCCACATCGAGCACCAAAATTTGCTTTTATTTAGGCTAACTTAAGCAGCACCAATTCATGTCCTATACCCGAAGGCTCTTTAAACAAGAATGAACAAACTCATTGCACATATACTCCTTAGGCTCTTTAAGGCCCACCAAAATAAGACAAAAATTAAGACAACTTATTAAACCTCATCCTTTAAGTAGCTACAACCATCGCACGCCTCCGAAAAAAACAACCCCGATGTAGTCATACATATTTGACTTCGGATTATATAAGTAAAAACCGGTGCCTTTTATCTCGAAGCCACATCGATAGCGAGTCGACAAGAGGTTATTCTACTTATTATGACACCGGACTCTACCTTATATGAAAACTCCAACATCGGCCACGCCTCCGACAAGATGAAGTAATCTGGCAGAGATACTTATTTATTATATTTTTTGTATTTTTAAGCCCAAATTAAGTATTCCTATGTGTCACTCATCCTAATCACCAAGGAAACTAAAAGAAAACTCTATTAACTAAATAATTAACCAAAAAACCATATAACTTTATTATTAAACATTCAAATAAAAGTGAAACAATCTAATGCGGGGAGAAAAAGCCACAATAAATAACATATGAGCTTGAAAGAAATCGAACTATTCTACGTTTAATATCATACTTATAAATAACCACAAACAATCTTGATCTTCACAAAAGAAATTGATTGCTAATAAAATCAAAAAATGCTTAGCCTTATAAAATCCAACTTGGCATATTTAAAATCTACTTGAGATTAGCACAAGTTTTCTTTTACTAATGATAATCAAGTCAACATTTTATAGTCGATTAAGAGACTACACAAACTAACATCATTAATTGTAAGGGGAAAAAGCAGAACTAAACACGTCAAATCGGTCAAAATTACTTCTTTTCTTACCAGCGGAAAACTAAAAAAAAAACATTTTTGTCTTTATTTTTTATTTTTTATTTTTTTTTTTTTTTTTTTTTTTTTTTTTTTTTTTATTAAAAATTTAAAATTTTTGGCTAATTTAGTGAGGGAGAAACGGGTTACGTGAGAAACACAATAAGCAAGCACATCAAAATAAAAATTCCCTCCCCAAATCTAATATGGAAACATTGTCCTCAATGTTTAAGTCGGGTTCCTACGAAAATCTAAGCCGTTTATTAAGTAGACAAAGATAAACGTTAATCGATAATGATGAAAGGATATTGATCTCCCCAAACTAATTTCACACAAAGGATGAGAAACTCGAGTGCTCGGATTAGCATTAGGGAAACACGAGAGGGATACTTGAAATGATGGGTTTAGACGCCAAATCACAGACACAGACAACAAATCAACGATGAAACGAAGAGGATGGGCCCCTCAACATCACAACACATTAGAGGTTAGAAAATTAAATAGAAAGAAAATGATAAGCATGGGGTGAACTCCCCGAAGCGCTTTTTTAATTCACCGAGTCCGCAACTCGACTCGATCCCGGAATTTAGTTGTCCTTAAGTGAGAGCAAATAGAAACATTTCATTGAAACGCACGGTATTGTGAGGATTCCAGGATCAAAAACAAAATTCTACACTTCTAAAGGAAAAAAAGGAAAGAAATTTCCTTATTGTAAGTGAAGAATGGAAGAAAATTCCAAATGATAAATGCAAAGGAATTGATATCTTCAACATTTAGAGGAAACTCTTCTTACTTTTGGTAGAAATTAAGCACAGCATTCTTCCAAACATTCATTGGGTGTTCTGCCGTAGGAAGAAGAAATGAATGATTTTGAAAGCTAAAAGAGTCCCAGAAGGACATGTTTCTTTTAACTCTCCTATAATGTTATAAGATTTTTATCATGAATGGCATGATAACAATTATACTGGTTTGAATATCTTTTAACCTCGTTTTCCGAGAGAATTCCCAAGGTAACACTAGCCGACAAACTCCGCAGTGAAAGTGACGAGTCAATCTAAAGAAGGATTTGTAAAATACTTTGTGGTGGGTAGAGGGTTTCAAATGAAATGGGTAAGTCCTTTTTCAAATCCTTTAGTTTGGAAAAATGATCATTAAAATCAATTGGATTATCGAAAGTGATTCTAATTGGCATGACAATGGTATCAATTGGAACAATACTTGAGACTTCCTTTTCATTTTCCTTGATTTCTTCAACTTCTTGAGAAAGAGGTTTTGGTTTTTTATGTAAGTAAGTTGCCAAGATACACATTATCTTTTTCCTAATCGCAATTCGAGTCATCATTTTCCACACAAATCGGACTAACGAGAAAAACATCGGCGTCTCCCATGCACAAACCTTCTCTTTGGTGAGAGTAGGGAAAGTAGGATTGCTACTTAAAACTTCAAGGGTGGTAGATGAAAGATGAATTCCCGGTGGAATCGAATCTTTTTCAAGATAATCTTCTAATTCACTTGCTTCCGGTGAAGTAAGTGTGGAGGAAGAAGAAGACTTAATCTCGACATCCTTATTATTTTCTTCAAAGAGCGGATTCACGTTGCTAGATTTGAAACTTTCATCGAATTCGAAAAGAGGATTTGAGTAAACTTGAAAATTTACTCATGAAATTCCTTCTTAAGAGTTGAGTCATCATTACCCGATGGTAACGAATCCAAAGGAGCAAGTTCATCGGTGAACTTCTCAATATTATCACTAGTCTTCACCGGAGAAGAACTAGGATGAAGAGAATATGGTACAACCACTAAACGATCTTCTATCAAAAAATCGATGATAGAGATGGCGTGAACACAATTCTTATCTTTGTTTTTCTCAGATTTATCGGCATAATAAACAAGTTCATCTTTTCCTACTCTTAAAGTCAATTTCTCTCATACAGATAAATGATACTTTTGCGGTTCAAGGAAATGTCAACCTAGACAATAATAGGCCATCTCGGGTCGGTTCAAAATTAACCACCACAAAATCCGCAAGAAAAGTGAAACCATCGACTCTAACTACAACATCCTCGGCTATCCCATCGGGTGCGAAATGAACGGTTGGCAAGCTCGGAGAGACATTTCGAGTAGGTAGTCAAAGCTTCAAGCTCAAGTTTTTGTAGATAGAATTAGGTACAAAGATTAAGCTAGCTCTCTGAATCGCTAAAGCACTAGTCCTTTTGAGTTCTTGGTATAGCACATGGATAAGAAATTTCCCGAATCTTCGATAACTCGTGAACATTGATCATGATGATAGCGGAACTTCAGCATTCACAGTTGTGATAGCGATCATCGCTCAAGCTTCTCTTCTGTTTCTAGCAACGAGCTTAACCATTTTTTAAACTTTGCATTTCGACAAGAGCATCTTTCATCCCAATCTCTAAAACGAAGATGTTTTGAACATTTTCAAGAACCGCTATATTGACACAACGGTTTATCGTGTTTTCTCTAACTTTCATCAACTCAGGATTGAATTTAGTTGGATACGAATTAGGATTAGAGATCAAGAGTAACGGTTTTCTTGTGCTTTGCGTTTTTGAATTTCCAATGAAAAAGGAATCTTCTTCCCCCTGAGATGGGACATGAGCGGTATTTTCCAAATTTGGATTTTGCCTTTTTTCCTTTGACGTCTCCGGTATTTTGTTCAAGAGTTCTTTTTTGAGTTTTGAAACATCGTGAATGAACAATAGGTATCGAAGTTCTCAAATCTTAACCGCTCCTTGTAGATGATTCATTAATTTGCTGACGAGGTAGTTACGGTTTGACTTTGAAGAGTTCCTTAATTTGAAGTAGAGGCTGAAATTTTTGAAATAATCACAAAGACTTGTCATAACAAACTCGTAACATAGCCCATATTGATTCTGCAAATTTTGACCTTGATTTTGAGAACATTCTTCAACACCGCATCGTTGCTTGACGTAGTTTTCAAAATCCTGTTTTCAAACACTATTGTTGAGGTTGATAAGGTAAAACTTGATTGATTGGTGTTGGTATCGTGGGAGCTTGATAAACTTGAATTGATTGTTTTGACGGTTTATGAATAAAGTTTCCTCCACGGTTTTTGGTTGAAATTAGGAATTGGTTTCCTTAAAACGAGTTTGTTGGTTTGGACATTCGGTTGATTGAAACCCGTGGTCTCATTTGACTTGCCAAGATTTGAAGTGTTTGGTTTCTTTGAGAAAAATTTCCAATGGCCTGCGTTTGTTGAAATTGTTTGGATGTATCTTAAAAACGGGAAAATTCGTGTTCCACCCTCGAGATAACGAACAAAGGTTAAAATTATGATTTGATCCACAAGTAACACATACTTCCTCAACTGCTTTGACGGGTGCAGGAGTAACAACTAAAGCTTTCATTTGCCTCATCAAAAATTGGTCTCTTGATAGTCTTCTTAATCCTCGAGGGGGAAGCGGCTATTTGGTTGCATATCGAAAGAAATATAAGAAGATGAAGAATTAGAAAGAGGAGCATCGTACTCACTCCCTTGAATCATAAGGCACGACTTCTAAAATAACGAACTTTATGACTGCTTTCAATAATCGCTAAACCTTCTTGAGTGCTCTTGTCCAAGAAATTTCCACCAGTGCTTCAGAATCTAAGGCATCTTGAACGTATGAATACAAAGGAGTTGTAAAAAGATCGAGTTGGTGATGTTTCAGAAAGCCATGGAGAGGACATTGCCGAAGGATCCTTTAAAACGTTCCATGCTTCATTAAAGGCTTCGTTTGGTTATTGGTAAAAGGTTATAGATCGTCATCCGATAGTAAGTGGTTATTTGAAGGTGGAAGTAGATGGTTTTATTAATTTTGAAACAAGGTCGTCCCATGGAGAATTATCAAGGAGGTTCCTTCTAACCAATCTCGGGCTCTCACCGTCAAAGAAAAAGGTAAAGCAAAAGCATAATCGAAGTGTTTCGAACTTCTGGATGTCAAAACGTAAAGTGACTTGTTAAAAAATCGAAGTGAGATTGGAGGATCTAGTCTACCCGTGAATTTGTTGCTTGCCCAAGATGAATAAAAGGTTGTTTTAAAGCTCGAAATTGTAGCATTGATCGGTGGAACAACTATAGCATCTTCATAACCCTTCATAAGGTGCTTGTAAACATATGAGCCCACGGTCGATTGTCGGGCCATATGGACAACTTTTGTTCAACAATTGGATTAACCGAAAGGGTTTGTTTGTTGACGAACGTCTACAGAGATGCGGAACGATTGCGCATAAAAAGAAAAACTACAAATTAAAAAGTCAAAACTTTACACTAATTTTTTTTATTTTTATTTATTTTTTAATATAACGGTTACACGAAAGAGACTTAACACCTATAATCAAACTACTTCTCGAGTAGCTCTTGAAATTCTTTTCAAAGGTGAGCCGTACTTGGGTAGAGACACAACAGGCAAGTGTTAAATCTTTGATTACGAATTTGGAACAATTGCAAGTTCCACCGGAAATTGAAATGATAATAACTCAATAGAAGCTATTATTTGATGGTGTACGTACCAAACTTGTGAAATAAATTTTCAGAAATAAGTACAATAAAATAAATATATTGATTTTAACTATATTTTTTTCTTTTACTTATATACTAACAAGAAAAGGAAAATATATATTTAACCTATATTTATATTAATTAAAATTATATATGGCTTATTATGGATTTAAGACAAAAATTTAACATACGAGGCAAAGGAACTTCAATTGTATGATATTCAAATTATATAATATATTATATAAACCTCCAAATCACAAACTCGAAACAAGAGAATCGCATACACAAGTCCCCGTCAGACGGCGCCAAAACTGATTGTTAGTCTTATACCCTTAAATATAAAAATCCCTATATGAGAAATTAAGGAAATCCCCAAGTACCCTTGGACAATTCACTCACAAAGATAAATATATAGAAAATACGATAATGTTTGACCGTCAAGTAATCCACCCGGGTCTTTTCCCAAGTACTCGTGCAATGGAAACTCGTTTTAAGTTTGGATCCAGATTTGGAATTAGAAAGAGATATTTTAGATTTAATATACATACTAAAAATTAAAGGCACAATTAAACAACTAATAACAAATAAACTAATTCGAGAGTAAATAAAATGCGACATTTAAGAAAACAAAATGGCAATTTAAATCTTAAAAATGAAAACTAGATTCCCAAACCTAAATAATGCGAAAGAAAAATTAGGTAAAAGAAAAATATTTTTTTAATGCTTTTCGGATTTTTTATGAATTAAATACTATTTAATCTAAATTAAATTCTAAAAATAGAAATTAAATTGATAAAAACTAAGAAAAATACTTTATAAAACTGTATTTAATTTCTAAAATTACTTAAAAAGATGAGAAAAACATTTTTTTATTACTAATTTTTTTTTTTATATTTAAAAGATTAAAATTTAAAGTTAAAGTTGAAAATTAAAAACTAAAGGTTTGAAAATTAAATTTTAAAAATATACAACTTAAACAAAAATATTTATATAAAAAAACTTTTATATAAAAAAGAAATAATGCATAAAACTTAATTTTATCCAAAAACCCTAATTTTTAATGAGTAATTTTAAACTAATTTAAGCAATTAAACTAAAAAACCTAATTTATTATTTATAAAAAACTATTTTTATAAAACTTAAACTAAAACCAAACAAACACATGGGCCGAAAGTGACAAAACAGAAAGATAAGGGTAGGCGGGGAAAATTTAAAATTTTATAAAACACACAAAGTTTGATCAATTGACAGATATAGTCCCTTAACTTGGGACTAACTAGACTAAACTTTTTAAACTAACGAAGGACTTACTATGAATAATTAAAAGGATATCTGTGATACTAGCAAGGACTAACTAATGAAAAGTATTAAACTAACAAAACTTAGAGATGAACAGACATGACTCCCGTGAACATCTAACAACAACAACAACCAGCATCCATATATTCAAAAAAAAAAAGCTTATTTAACCAACTTTTAAGACAACTTTTATAAAAACTTAACTACTAACTTATTTAAATAGCTGAATGGGCTTAAGAATGTGTGGAATAAGCACAACACTTATAACATCAACTTATAAACCTAAACGATTTTAAAAATTACCACAAACCAAAGATATATTCAACATATAAAACTAAAAGCTGCAGTCTTAACTAACTGCTTATCAACTAACATTAAGCAGATTCAAAAGCTTAAAAGTTAAGCACATTTATTAAAACTAAATTGAAACTAAGAAGCTTAAAAGATAAGGGTGTACCTGGCTTTCCCAGCATGAACAGTAAGCTAACATCTTATTATGAGCGATCTGGCTTATTCACATAAGCTCAAAGTTCAAAAACATCAATCCTAATCTAACCTATGTGCTAACCAATAGCTCTAAACCCTCTTGATACCATAGCAGCCATCCAATTCCAGGATGGTATCAAGCCTTGATCGAATGAACAACAAACACAAACACAAATACTTTGACAGAAAACACTTTGACAGAATTTAAATGAGGAAACAAATTAATATTAAATAACACTTTTATTAAAACTGAAATAAGTTCTTACAACTTTGAAACAAAGTTACATAACATGAAAATTACAATTGAAGAAACTTACAAAAAAACTGAATCGAAAAGAAATTAAACTACTAAAATAAACTAAAAAATTCACCACACATAAGCTGGAATGAGGGGGTATTTATACCCGAAGTCTTGAGCTCACCTCCTTCTCTAGATCCTTCTATCTTATCTCAGCCCTTCAATTACTCTTTCTCCTTGATCTCAAAAGTAAGCCGTTGGATTAAAGATGTGTATAACCCGGATCATTGACGTGGCATATTTGTGTTAGTTATGTGAGTGTAAACACTCACACACGTCACATCACCCAATCATTTCATTAGATTATGCCAGGGTGGATTGGGTTGGGGTTAATTGAAAGTGACAGGATGGTTAAGGTTTGTGAGAGGGTTATTAACCCTATGGTTAATTAGTGTGGGGATGAGGGGTTAACGAACTAGGGTTCATGGTGTTCTTGGTGTGTTCGTGTGTGTGTGAGTGAATTTTGATCTCATTTGGGGGAAATAAGGTGAATAGTAACTGTAAATGAGTTATAAGTTTAACCGGGTAGGTCGGGTTAAGGGTTCGGGTTAATTGTGGGTAATCGGGTTGGGGGTTGGCTTATGATTGGTTGAGAGATGGATCCACGGGTTTATTTGACCCGGTCTAAGACCCGCGACTTTTTATAACTATGAGGGAATTACATATCTGGCCCTTGTGTTTGGCAAGCACAATTTCAAGCTTATAAACAACTTTCACCAATTGCAAAAACAGTCCTTGTGGTTACAAAGAGTGGTGCTGGCTTTGTAAGTTGACTGTGGAAGCTGCAGTTTGACTTTGTAGAAGGCTGAGGCATGATCTCTCTGGCTTTGGCTTCGATTTCTTTAGCTTCTTGATCACTCATCCGTTCTCGTGTCCGTTTTTGACTGATTTCTTGCAATATTTGACATATCCATACCTGCACACATAAAACTCAGATACAAGCACATTTTTGCCATTTTTGATCCGTTTTGGGTTTATTTGGGCCTTTTTAAGCATAAATAGATATGTGTATTCTACACTTATCAAACCTTATGAATTGGGTGTGCAAACCATTGATAAGTGCTTAATTACACATATCTTTTACCTTCAAAAACGAGCTTAAATGACCAAAAACTGCCAAATATATGTTTGTT
>BQNB010123581.1:5878-17310 GCA_026074375.1 Tanacetum coccineum
ACTATATATATATATATATATATATATATATATGTATATATATATATGTATATATATGTATATATATATGTATATATATATATATATATATATGTATATATATATATATATATAGAGAGAGAGAGAGAAAGAGAGAGTAAGGATCAAATGAGAACAATAGTTAAAATAAGAAAATAAGAATGATGAGAAGAAACCACAACCACACATTTCAGATGCACCCACAAAAAGATATGCATTTCCCTTTAAAATTCTTCTTTCTATTTAAAATGTGGCTAAAAATCCTTCTTATTCTTCTTATTTTAGTTTTTCTTCTTACTAGATCCCTTCCCTATATATATATATACACACACACACTAATACAGGCTGCCAAGTATTAGTGTTTATATATATGTATCGAAATAAACCGCTCTAAGGTAATAGCAGTGATGTTAGGACACATGCTCAACAAATTTTCGGAAACAAAAAATCGATCCAATTTACTCATTTTAGAAGCAGATTTGAGATACCAGGTATAAGCACTTCCTCCTAAAGGGACTTCATCAAGACCCGCGTTGTATATGAAAGAATTGAAAATCTCAGCGTCGTGAGCATTAAAATTCGAACCATATCTGTACGATTTATATCTCACCTCATTAAAGTCGCCCATCATAACAAGTTTACCAACCCATTGATTCGACACATGAGCCAAATAATCCCATAACATACGCAAAGCAAATGCACATAAAAATTACACAAAGATCATAAGCTGGAACAAGAATCAAAGCTAGCAAAGGCAAAAACACTATAAACTTTTACACTAAGGCACAAATAAGCTCAAATAAACTTAAGACAGACAAATAAGCTAATCTAAATCTAAATAAGCAAATTAAGTATGCAATTAAGCTAAATTAAACAAGAGAAACACAACAGTACTAACAACAGTACTAACAGTTTTAACTACCAGTACTAACTTAGAGTTAGTACTGCTAGGCTAAAGTCTTTGAGTTAGTACTGCTAGTTGAAAAAAAATCCCAAAAATAGAACCAGTAGTACTAACTATGGGTTAGTACTGCTTGTTCCAAACACCCCTTAAAGTTTTCAAAAATCATTTTTCTCTTCTTAATACAAGCTGATTTGATCCTAATTTGTTAAAAACAGATTATCAAATAACAAAATTAGACACTTATAAGCAGATTCCAATCAAGCCGTTCGCGGCAGAACAGAGTACTTAGAGTGACCCGAACGCTTTGATTCTGAATTTTTGTTTACCGACTTAGAATTATCCTTACCTGACTTCAAGGTAACAAATGAATGACATCTCTCTCATTTTCTCCGTAGTCCTTCATGTCAAGATTAACAGTATTACCTTCATTCAAACCCTCCTCCGGAGTGAAACCCGGCGGATGAGACAAACTATGATCTTCTTCAGTAACCTTTCGTGCCAATTCGATATTTTCTTTGTTCAATAAAGGGTATAAACCAAAGGATCTTCCCGAGTGTTTTATCCTTCGATCATCAGGTTGATCAAAACAGTGGTTTCAAGCACCTCCACGCGTCACTCTCAACAATGCCCATTATTTGCCTCGAGATCCAATTACATTCTGCCCATCATTGTTATCCTCCACTGATGATTCTCTTCACCTCCTCAATGGAAAATTCAGGAGTCCACCCTAGAACTTCACTTGCGCTCTACCCAATAAACCTGACCCCCGAAAAAACACTTTTGAAGCGCTGCTAAGCTGAGCTCTCGTGACTGTGCTCACAAAGAAAAACCTTAGAAAGAATTCAAATGCCTATTTGGAATGAAGATTCGACTCATCATAATCATCAACATCCAATAACTCACCCCATTTAGCAGCAATACGTTTGAAAGTAGGACCCGACCAGAATTTAAACGGAACACCGTCCAATTCCACCCAAACCAATCTACCTTCAGGAACAAACTCGGCGTAAGCTTGTTTAATGAATGGAAAACCAAAGAGCCCACACCAACATTACCCCTAAAATGAATCTTTAGCCTTCTCGCAGTCTCGAATTCGAGTAATACCCAAAGTTTTCTCCCAAATAGCTAATCTTAACCACATCAAAACCTTCATTACAAAGCGCCTTCTTAAGATTGACTAAAGAGGCCATCTCTTTGACTCTGCCCATCAACGACAGAGTGAGATTCCCTTCGCATTCAACAATCATCATCAAGAAATCGCAGGAGGAGAATTCCTTATTCTATTGCATTCTGCTAGTCTTCACAGCACAGACACAAATGAATTTATAACCAAATAACAGTATTTACTACATTCTTATGAGACCCCTCAAACACTATCCTTTTATCGATTCATTCATAGTCTTATTCACACGTTAACACTTACCCTTTCATGTACTCTCTTTTGAATCTTGCACAATTAGCATGGAATTTCGCATTCGACCCACCCAAATCGTAACATGAAGTTATTACCAATCTCTCACATTAAAGAATTGATAAATCGAACAAATCCAAAACGCTTACCATCTTTTGTCCTCTTTGTTGGAATAAACGAATCGACCACGTGACCATATTGCTTACATGAGTGGAATAGATCCTTAGCAGAGAAGGAGTCCGGGAAATTTGTAACAAAAATCGAAGTCGAAATCTTTGACACATCATCTTCTTTTGAACGAAAGCTACCCATCTTTGGATTGAATGGAGGTCTATTAATCGGAAATAGCTAGGGTTTAATGGAGACAGGGATTAATCGGAAACGGAAATGGAATCGATTTGAAGAGGAGAATAACAGATCTAAATTACAAAAACCCAAGATGAGAAACCCACCTAACACGCTCGATATGAGATTAATCAATCAATGATTAATCCCAGTTTCAGGGGTTATAACAGGATTCAAACAAAAGGGAAGAAGGAATTTAGATTGTTTAGAGGTAGTCCTGCGGAGGAATTTCAATTTTTTAGAGGTCTTAAACAAGGTGATCCTTTATCCCCTTTTTTATTCATTCTTATTATGGAAAGCTTGCATATTTCTTTTCAACGTGTGGTAGATGCGGGTTTGTTTACGGGGATCAAAATTAATTCCATGGTGAATTTGTCTCATTTGTTTTATGCGGATGATGCAATCTTTCTTGGCCAATGGAGTGAGCTCAATATCGATTCGTTAGTTCGAGTTTTGGATTATTTTTTCCGGGCTTTTGGTCTTCGTATTAACATGTGTAAGAGTAAGATTATGGGTGTTAACGTTGAAGATAAGATGGTTAAAAACGCGACTTCTAAACTTGGGTGTCTTGTCTTTAAGACTCCATTCACTTATTTAGGTACGAAAGTTGGGGGAAATATGTCTAGGAAGCAAGCTTGGAAAGAAGTGGTGGACAAGGTGTTATCTCGTCTTTCTAGATGGAAGATGAAACTCCTTTCAATCGGAGGCAGACTCACTCTTCTTAAGTCCGTGTTAGGATCTATGCCAATCTTCCATATGTCCATTTTTAAGGTTCCCTCGAGTATTCTTAAATCTCTTGAATCTATTCGTAGTCGGTTCTTTAATGGCCAGGATCCGAAGAGTAACAAAGCTTCTTGGGTAAAGTGGAACAAGGTCCTAACTCCGAAGGATAAAGGGGGTTTAGGGGTATCAAGCTTGTTTGCCCTTAATAGAGGTCTCATGCTCAAGTGGGTTTGGCGGTTCTATTCTCAGAAATGTTCCTTATGGACTAAAGTGATTAAGGCTATTTATGGGGAGGACGGGAATTTGAACAAGGATGTTTCTGGTGGAGTTCGAACCTGCTGGACATCGATAGTTCACGAAGTAAGGGTGTTACAAGGTCGGGGTATTAATGTTGCAGATTACATCCGATTGAAGCTGGGGAATGGGGAGAACACGCGGTTCTGGGTCGACAATTGGTATGAAGGCGGTGTCATCAAAGAGCTGTTCCCACGTATGTTCGCTCTTGAGTTGAATAAGAATGCTACTGTTAGTTCGAAATTGAATGCGTCAAGTTTAGATAACTCATTTCGAAGAAAAGCGAGAAGTGGAATTGAAGAGATGCAACTTAACTCTTTGGCTGAGATTTCTCGGATGACTACTCTCGTGCCTTGCGAAGATCGTTACGTTTGGACGTTAGAAAGTGATGGGGTCTTTTCATACTTACTCTTTGCGCTGCAGATTTCGCGGTTGATCCTCTCGTGCCTTGACGAAGATCGTTTTACGTTTGGACGTTGAGAAAGTGATGGGCGTCTTTTCGGGTGGCTTCAATTTCGCGAATGGATGATTGATGGGAATCGATTTCAGGATGTTAGATTAGTTTAACGACTAGGTGGGTTAATATCCGTGCCAATCAAGGTGAATATCATAGCTTGCGAAAGTCAATCTAACGCGCCCCTCCATAGCCGTTTTAATATCTCTCATCTGGGGAGATGATATTGATTCGAATTGTTTGTCCCATTTGTAATTGCCATCGGGTGTGTGGGAATCGGAACAAACCATATTTTCTTTCAATTGACGTTTGTAGTGCAGACAGATATATGCGTAAGATTTCTTAGCTTGGTGGATATGTCGACTATTGGATTGTGAATTTTACGAGGAATGGCTGAGTTTGGTTTGGTTTCTATTCGATTCTAATCCAAACTCAATGGTGTTCTTGAGGGTGTATACTATGGTTTGTGGTGGGTATATGTGGATCTTTCGCCAACACGCTTCTCGTTTGATAGAGGAACGATCCCTAAAAAGGCGTTGATATTTGATAATTTAGTTTCTAGTTCTTTTTATTGGTGTAAATTCAGATGTAAAGCGTCGCTCAAGTGGGACGATTGGCTTAATAACCCTTATATTGTTCTTGTTTGATCTAGCTCCTTGCTAGTGTTTTAATAAATCGCCGTTCAAAAAAAAAATATGTATCGGGCTAACAAATTGATGGACTGTGAGTGTGGCAATCGAGTCATGTTCGTGTTGACCTGTTCGGGTTTTTGGGTTCGCGGGTTATTGCAACCTCTACGCAAACACGACCCATTTATTAATCGTGTCAAGAAACTCAACCCTACCATAACCCCTGCATAACACATGTAACCCATTTTTGACACGTTTAACTTGTTTAAGTAAATAAGTCAAGCGGTGAATAAGGTTGTGGTTTGTCGAGTTAACTAATTTAAATGCAAAAAATAATATAAGGATTTAAAAATGATAAACATAACATACAAAAAATTTATGCGACAATTTCAATAACCTATGAGTTATAATTGTAATTTACTCCTATTAACAAAATACATTTAATCAAAATCCAACATAAAATTCAAGTTACATATTTTATTTTTAGAGGAACGGGTTCACAGATTGACCTGTTTAATACTTACTCAACCCAATCACAACCTATTTATTAAACGAGTTACACAACTTCACCTGTTGTTTTTGGGTTTTTATTACCCAAACCTGTTTTACCTCAACCGTTTAACTTCGTGTCGAGTTCGTGTAGAAATTTGCCACCCCTAAGTGAGTGTATACACTCAAACAAATAGATAGTAGTACTTATTACTATAAAAAGATGGAAGAGGAAAAACCGTCTTACCTCTTTTTCCAAGGCTTTCTCAAGTCTCATGACAATCTCATCAATATTTGGGCGTTGCGATCCTTCTTCGTTCACGCAGTCATATGCGGTTTCTGTGAAGATGTCGAAGGACTCCGAGTTCATTTGTTCCCGTAGATCACAATCAATCATTTTATGGGTTTCCGTTGCTCTATAAAGGATAATGGCCACCGAAGCCAGATACTTGTCATCATATATTGATGATAATTTCTTGCCAAACAATAGTTTAAACATCACTATCCCAAAAGAGTAAATATCAACATGGAATGAATGATGTCTCTCATGAGATGCTTCAATCTTCATGGAAAGTCTAAAATATGATAACTTGGGTTCCCAACTATCATTTAATAGAATTGTGTCGCTGTCGATGTTCCATGTATAACGCTAAAATCACGTGACTCGTCATAATGAATGTAACTCAGTGCATGCGCAACACCGACACATATCTCCAACATTCGTACCCATGTCAACCTCGGGTCACTGAGATACATTTCAAGATTTCCTCCCATCTCAAGCTTGTTAATAATGATCTTCTCACCATTTTCATCACAGAATCCAACAAATGAAACAACATTTCTATGCTTGAGAATAGAAAGCATCGAAATCTCCGTCCAAAATTGTTGTTCAATTTCATCATCCCTTCTTTATTTAACCTCTGAGCATCGATGTAAATCAAATCACCAGACCACAAAAGGTGTCCCTTGTAACAGTTTACAAATCTACTTGTGCCAATGACATTTTCGTCAGAAAAGTTATTGGTGGCAGAGAGTACATATTCAAGGGGGATTTTTAAGTGAGCAAAGTCGTCATGATTCAGTGAAGACATAGTGTATGTATCCGTTTGTTTGTCTTAAGAAAAAAGGGTGTGTGGGTTGTTATAAAAAGAAGCGAAGGTGTGTCTGAGTGATATACATAAATATATGCAGTTTGTCAGTTTGTGTTTGTATATATGTGGATGTGGCATTTTCTTTGCAGAACCACTTTTTTGTACAGAAGCTACAGAACCAAATTATAACCATTAGATCATTAAATGAATGGATGAGATGATTTGGACCATTTATGTAATTATTGTAAACTAAAAGAGTGTTGAATTAAAATAAATAAATTAGTCAAGGGTAATATAGGAATTTAGAATTTACTTATAGAAAAAAGCTGTCACACTTTTTAAAATAACCTCCTAATTAAGTAGGGCAAATAAAAATGCTTTCTCACATATTTCAGCCGTCATCTTCATCTCCCAATCACAGATCTATAAAAAAAACTTCCCAATCTCTTAATAAAAAAAACAAAGTCATCTTTAAATCTTCATTTACAAAGCCATGTAACTTTGGATAGTGTAAACGACACTGGGATTTCCGGGGTTTATGACCTGTTGAAGGATAGTGAAAACTTTCGAAATGTTATGGTTGATTGGCCTATTTTGATGGAAGAAAGAGTATATCAAGCAAAGAGCTATATCTGCTTCTATGATCGTTTCTCCTCTTAGGACTGAAAAAAGCTTTGACTCGCAAGTGAAAATCTTCAAATTGGTTACGTCATGATCGATTAGTTACACCTTCTCTATAGCAGGGATGTTAAGGTTCATTAATGCACTTTTTATTTGGATTTTGTAGAAAGGAAGTGTTTGCTGCTTCTAGAAAAAAAAGTTGAAATATAAAAAAATTGATCCATTGACCCATTTTTACGTGACTAAAAAAATGTTTGTACTTGATTTAGAATTTAATGTGGAACTAACAGATAGCCAAAAAAAAATTTATTACTCATTTGTAAAAACAGTAAATTGGGACTACGGATATGTGGTATGGTGCTTTAATTACACACACCTTTTACCTTTTAAAAACAAGTTCAAATAACAAAAAAACGGATTTAAAATGCCAAAAATATGGCGTGTTTATGATAATTGTGTTGTACAGGAACGGATTTATCCAAACGAAAAGGACGTAAAAACAAAGCCAAACTCCGACCTCAAGAAAGCCGGGCCGTCACGGACCTTGGAAAGCATGCGATAAGTAAGACAAAGAAGCTCAAGTCTGAAAAAGTCAACCCCGACAAATCAAAAATCAAACCCGAAGCACACAATATGAGAGGAAAAAAAATCAAGATTTTAGGGGCTAAAATTGACCAAAAGTCACCTAAATTTTTTTGATCATAGGAAAATAACGAAAAATACTTGGCAGGACCGAGAAATGACCAAACTGCCCAAGAGTCTTAACCACAAGGGCTGATTCTGCTCAACTTCCCTAAGTTATTAAATCACAAGGACATGTGATGCAACTAGCCCTTCCTTAACAATGAGCGGACTAACCCTTGTCAAATCACCTAAAAAACATTTATTAACAGATCTATATGGAATTATTTAAAACTGCAAACTAGAGTGATTACCTATGAGGCCCTGGATAAGTGGTGTTAAATCCCAATAACACACCCCTATTTTGAATTATGTACATTTACTCCCCATTAATTTCCGCCAACTTCCAAGCCCACACCTCTGGTCCACCCCCACCCCCCCTCCTCCTCGTTTACTGTTTTATAAACATTCCAAAACCATCTCCAACAACTTACCCCACTGCCCCACATGGAGTTCTGTGCCAAGCTGGCAATCCAAAATCCCTCCAAAATGATCATCTATGGGGCTGTTATAATTCAGATTGAAGTGTCCAAGAAAGATCATGGGCCATGATTGCTTTGAGTTCCCACTCTCACAGAACAAACACAAAAAAATAAAAAAGGACGTTTTTGTGTTCTCTTACAAAGTAGACACCAACAAGAGAAGACAATAACCCAAACAAACCGCATAGTTAGTTTTGCAGTTTATAAAGCTGTTGTGTTTGTAAGCCATTGTGCCATGGGTGGTGTTTTTAGTTTGCAGTGTTAGTGTTAATTAGTATGTGTTTTCTAGTCAGTTTAAAGTTTTTAATTTACTTTGTACTTGCCTTTCTTTCTTTTTAATGAAAATTCAGTTTCATCTTTTAATTGTGTTTACTAAGTTTTATTTTAATACTTGTGTTTCTTTATAAATCATATATTTCTTAATATAAGCTTTGTTTAATCTCGTGTTTGTTAAACCGTGTATTCATGAATTTAAGGAAAAATTAAAAAAGGAAAAAATGAGTTACTGTTCTGTTAAGCTGTGGATGAATAACCATGAGCAAATTTGGATTGCAGTGGCTCATTGGTTTGTTTAGTATAGCTTATTTATAAGCTTAAGTAGGTTTTAGAGCTTATGTAGGTTCACATAATCCTTTTTTGAGCACGGATTAAGGTATGACTATTCTTTTTTTAAAATTTTGTTGTAAAGTTACTGTAGCTTGCTTCTTTTTAGGCTTTTACTGACGTATTGTGCTATATTTGTGTTGTTTATTGATGCTTAAAGATGCCTTTTAAGGTTGCTCTTTGTATCATTCACTTGGCCTCTTGCTTAAGATAAACTGTTCTAGAAAGCTTATTGGTGCTGTTAGCCCTTCATATAAGCTTTTTAAAGTGCTTATTTGTTTGTGCTTTTTACTTTTTATGATTTAACCTTGCATGTTTAGTAGTTGTTTTTTAAATTTAGTGCTTAATTCAGTAATTAAAAGTGTTAAACCCGTTTTTAAAATTATAAAGGGGTGTTTGGGATAAGCCCAAAATGGGTCACAAAATAGTGAATGTTATTGGGGTTGGGGTTGTCACTGGTTTAACTTTAGCTGTAAGTTTTAAGTATTGTGAGTCTGTTTTTCCCAATAGTTTGTAGATCCAAAAGGTTTGTTTTTCAGTTTTCCAATATTTTTTGTCCTGTTGCGTTTTAAAAACGCTCCAAAGTGCTTCATTTGCTTAAGGACTTTATAAAATTAAGTTGTAGTGCTGTTTTGTGTTCATCCATTTGTGTTAAAATCAAGTAGTTAGAAACCTTAGGAAACCCTTAGTTTTTTACACATTCTTTTTTTTTTTATTTTGGGGTCAACACCGTATTTCTATTAGATTTTCATAAGGTGAAACTAGTTTAAGATTTTTCATTTAAATTCTCAAAAAAAATGCTTTTCAGTCCTTTAAAATTGTGCCACCAAGCTCACCTTAAGTCATGCTTAATCATGTACTTAACTTAATTTTTAATTGTCGAGCTTATTTGACAGCTTATTTTAAGCTGTCAAATTAAGCCCCCTTTGTTTAGTTTATTTCCCCTGGTGCTAGACACCATTTTTAAGACCATCTTTCTAGCTTATTTGTCCTTAAGCCTTAGATCTTTTTAGTTTTTTTAGATTGGCCTTAAGCCCCTTTATTAAGCCCTAGATTTTCAGACCTTAAGAAGCCCTCTAGGTAGCTTAAAATTAAGCTCAAAATAGGGACTTACTGTTTTAATTAGTGCATTTGTAGGAAATAGCTTAATTTTGTGCTTTTTAATTGCTGCCTTTGTGTCTTTCAGTTGCTTAGTAGTGTAAGTGTCGTTATTCTGCCCCTAGTTTGCTTAGTTGGTTAATATATTGCTTATTTTGTGTTTTATAAACTCAAAGAAAGAAAGACAGCCAGAATTAAGCCTTAAGTATTTTAATTTAGCTTTTTTTTCTGCGATAAAATAAGCACTTTTTACAGCCTCTTTATTTTTAGCTTTTCTCATTAATGTACGTTTAGTTATGAAAAATGACTAAGCCTCAATGTTGTTCTACAGTTGGTTTAAAAGGTTTTGAAAAAAAAAAGGGGAGATAAGGCGACGCAAACCCGATGTGATGCAAGCTCACTCGCGCAGAACCCGGGCCTCTACCCTCTAATTAACACTCCCTTTTTAATAAACCAACCTTACCGAGGCGCCCTTGGTGACTTCACTACGTTAGAGTCCCAAAGTGGTTTAGTTTTAAACACTAATTTGCTACCCCTGTTTGGCTATAAGCTCCTTCGAGCCCTTATATCTCGGCTTTTTATAAGCCATTTTTGGGTCTTCTTATTTTTTTTAGGGTTTAGTTGTTAGGACTCTAGTATTTTGAGCGTAATTTTTTCAGAATTTTTAAAAATAGTTTCAGTATTTTTTATAATTTAATTTTGTTATGAGTTTTAAAATAGTTCATAAAAAATATCAAAAATTATCAAAAAAAATATTTTTCTTGTTTATGTAAAATTTTCTTTGTCATTATATGTTGTCTAGGAAAAATAGAAAAAACTTTCGTAGGGTCAATTTTTTCCAAACTGTTGATTTTTAAAGAAAGGGTCTCGGGTACGAGAACTTGACCTTGACTTGTTTTGGGATAAAACGACCTCCGTTTGTACAAGGTTCTAGTCTTTTTCATTCTTCCATGATATGATGTCCCCTTAGAGTAGTTTAGAAGTAAAAATTTCTTTGCTGAGGGTTTAATTTTTAAGATTTTAGGTTTTTGACCCCTTGTTCGGGAGTCTGCTTGGTTTTCAGCTTAATTTATAATTTTTTAGGTTTTTCTCAATCGTTCTTTTGTTTGTTATTGGATTTACTTAGCCTTTCCACACTCCTCAAATCATTTCTCTAATTCAATACTCCAATCTTTCCCGACTGTATCGATTCTCCCAGTCCAACCATCGTTGGGGGTTGGGGATAAACGACCCGGGAACATTCTATACTACTTCTCGGTTTCATTGATTGTGTTTTTAAATTATACTTACTATATTATATTATATATTTTATTATATATTATATATATTTTAAGGTGTGGTTTAAAACTATTAATCAATATGTAATTAATTTTTTTTTTAACGACGAAATTTATTGAGAGAAAAAAAAACTAGCAAGGAGCTAGAAGATTACAAAGTGACAAGGTGAGGGTTTTTAAGCCACTCAATCCAACTAAAATAAGCTTTACATCTGTAACGACACCAGTAGAAAGATCTAGATTGCACTTCATTAAAAATAGCCGCCTTTGATGGAGACTCAGAACCGAAGGGAAGTTCCAAATATGCCACCA
>BQNB010123583.1:0-20072 GCA_026074375.1 Tanacetum coccineum
TGTGATTCTCTAAAATGAGATGGATGATCAAGATTGCACCTCCTTATCTTAATGGGTCCCACATTATAAATGTTTTATATATACTAGTTGGATACCCGCGCATAGCGGCGGCGATAAAAATTGCTAACCCAACTCGCTCCGCAATTCCCTACCCGCTTAGAGAATTCGTTTGTTTGGGTTTCCGTAGCTTTCCCGCAACATTATATTAACATCATTCTCGCTTGTATAAAGACTCACACACTCTCTTACCCATCAAACATTGTCTCCAAAAGTATATATCTTATACGAATCAAGTTTGTATTCAAATTAAAGTTAAAGTTGTTAAAAAATTCAAAATAAACCCACTAAAAATGTGAAAAGCTAAAAATTTATAAAATATATCAAAATGAATGTTGAATTAAAGATCATGAAATTTTAGAAAATAATTTTTTAATTAAGAAGTGATTTTTTAATTAAGAAGTGACACATGTGACTCTATGATGTGATTCTAAAATAAAATGGATAAAAAAGATTGCATCTTCTTATCTTAATTTTTGATGGGACCCACATTGTAAATGCTTTATACAATAGTATATATATATATACATGTGTGTGTGTGTGTGTGTGTGATGTGTTTCAAAAGCTTTAAATTTATAATGACTGAAAATACTGTATAATTATATGGAAACACATGGGTAAAAGTATAACCCTCGTTTGTAGTATAATATTTTAGGTAAGTCCAGGTCGTCCGAAGGGAGTTGGGCGTTTTCAGATTCAAAAAGTAGTTTATTAAGAAAGTCCAAATGATTGTCACGATCATTAGACCCATATTTGAAATAACAAGTAAGTTATGCCAAACACTAGAAATGATTTAGATTATTAACAAGATGATTAAAACTATGTTTATTTGGGGAATGAGAACAAAGAAGATGAACATGCAAATAACCATGAACACATGAAGTAAGGTATAAACACAAAAGTAAAGGGGTAGTCACTTAAGTGATCATCAATCTCATATAAGAAAGAATCCTTTCAGCCTTTAATCTTTAATATATAAAATGTGCCGCACTTTTTGGATTGTGCGCCGCACTTGGGACATTTATAGCAGATGTCATTTTGGCAAAATTGTAGATAATTGAACTCTCTTCGCGTGGCCGCTTGAACAAACTAAAACGGAGTTCGTATGACCGAGTTATGGCCAAAATAATGAACATGTGTCGGGAAGCTTGAGTTATTTCTTTGTTTAAGCTTCAAATCTTCGCATATTATTCCGTTTTCTTCCACGACACGTAAATAGAACCTACAATAGCAAATATACTCTATTCTATACTAATAGTTCTTATATTTAACCGGTTTATATATATAAAAGCATTGATAACGCGTATAGAAACATGTATAATTTGAGCGTTATCAAATCCCCACACACTTAAAACTTTGCTTGCTCTCAAGCAAATCTAAAAAAATAAATTTTATAAATAAGGTTCTGAGTGACAAGATAAGGGCAAATTTTAAATTTTGATATTTTTTTCTTTTTATTTTTAAAAATTTTTATAGGGTGTAAAAAAATCAAAAATATTTTTGGTTTTTGTAATAAATAAGTGCAAAAGGCGCAGAATCCCCCCCCCCTCCCCCCCCCCCCCCTCCCACTTAAGGGTTTTGCTTGACCACATAGACAAAAAAAAATTATAATAGCTTTACAAAACAAAATTAGAAGTTTGAAAATATTTTTTTAGTTTTTTAAATATGTGCAAATAATTGTTGTTTGACAATACCAATGATCTTCAAGCTGTAATACCATGACTAAGCACCTCACGAATAAGGAAAATATAATTCACTCAAACACTCGTATGTGATGTAATAGAGGGTAAAAAGAAAATAACACTCAATTGCTCAGACATGATTTATTAAGTTACCATAGGCTTGTACAAAAAACAAAACTGCACCGACATGGCTTAAGCAGCAGGTTTTATAATATCAAAAGATGACTTTTTTTATTGGGTTGTAACGTTACATGCTAAGGGTTTTATAAGGGGTGGGGATAATGGCATTGGGAAATTAATATACTGGAATGGTTTTATAATGTATGTAACATTCAGTATTTTCAGTGTCATTTACAATAACTATTTATTTCACTATTTATTTTTTTTCTGTACGCTGGTTCGCTTTTATTTTTTACATCGTTACGTTAAATCTCGTGTATAGCTAAAAAAAAACTTGATCAGTTAAAGTAAACGGGCACCAACAATAGTTTACGTCAAACAAGTGTTAAATAAATATTACGATGATAATTTATAACTTTTCGTATTTTTAAGATATTTTCTAGATATTTATTAGATATTTATTAAGATATTTTTCTATATTTTCTTTAGATATTTTCTTTAACTTAACCCTGTTATAATTAACTAGAGGTTTCTTAACCTTAGTTAGCCCTTATATAAAGGCTTTAATTATGTAAGAAAAATATGCAAATAACATTCCTAGGTGTTAAAACAAAAAAATCATATTATTATTACCTGTTGACGGTTTATAATTTTTTTTTTATATAAACTGATTTATCAAAAACGATCTACTAGCAGTTGGGTTAGGAAATGCACTACTAGTATGATTAGACCAAGTTTGTTGACAAATTGTTCTAAAATGATTGAAGTTGTTTGTCATTTCGTTATAAAGTAGTCTACTTTTACTAATGGATTTAGACATGGGTAGAAATCCAACGTTTTTAGCAATGTTTGGCTTTGTCCTAACAAACGTTTTTCTCCACATTGTCTTCCTAACTTCTTTAGCGCGTTCCAACTGATCAAGATAGGTTTTGGATGGTGGTTTGAAAGTTTCATAAAGACTGTTTTGATATGTGTAATCATATGGTTTCACTTTGTCTTTATCCAATTTTGATCTACTCTCCTTTTCAAGAGTCACTGTCTCTTCCCCATCGGGGCAAAATCTGTTTGCAGGATCAGAAGTATCATATGGGATCTCATACAAACGAGGCTTATCAGATTGAGCTTTCTTGAGGTACTTTGGATTAGCAAAGGTTGATCTACCATGATACGTTGCGCATTTGGGTGCTAACATGTGAATGGTCTGAATTGACTGATTGCGTTTATAAAGAATTTCATTTAAAAACTTTATTTGTTTGTCCATTTCAATCATCGTGTCAATGTCTTTTCCTTCCTTAACCTTTAAATCCGAAATAACCTTACTTTTCTCTTTGAGTTGACCTTCAAATTGTGACCTATTTAACAAACTCTTTTTGACTAGCTCATCGTGTTTCTGATTGACAACTGAAATTTCATAGGTTTTAGTTTTTAAACCCTTTTGTATGTCAATGTCTTTAATAGCTAATAGTCCTAGAGTTTCATTTAACTTTGTTTGAAGTATTTTATAATCACTCGTTAGGTCATTAAGGGCCGTGTACTTCTCAAGCTCAGTCTGTTTGGTCTGAAGTGCAATCAGAGAACTATCCCGACTGCTAGTAGCTCTCCACCAGAACCCTACTTGTCTCATCAAGGTTTAGTTTGAACACTCTTCCATTTCTTGAGTCAATGATGCGTTTTGCTTTTTTAATTGCTTTAATACCGTTTTGTTTTCTCGTATAAAGAGTCAAATTAGCAATTAAATTAGCAAGGCAAACACGCTCATACAACACATTCACCCCGATTTTAATCAACCTGTTTCTATTAGTACATTATTTGATGAATCAGGAGTGACATTGCTATCATCCTTCTCCAAAACATATGTATCGTAGATGGATTAGGCTGGCTCAGAACGTGTCGGGTTCATTTTCTCACATTGGAAACATCATTTTCATCAGGTTTTTGTACCTGTCTCCAATGGCCTGACCAGAAAGAACTGGAATTCTTCAGGTGAGACCTCCTGAATCTTTGCCATGTAGCTGTAATGTGCTTCCAAATTCTTGTTCTTCAATCTCTCATCCGTATATTCTAGTCCAATCAGCTCTGCTCAGCTTTGAAGTGGAACACCCTTGTTCAGCATGTTTGCACATCATCATTTCTCCTTGTGATACCGTAGTCTTTAACCCGCTTTTGGCTTCTGTATTTCCTGGCATAGTGTCCAAATCCCTTGCAGTTAAGCACGTATCCATTTTGTTGCACTTACCGGATGCCTCTGTTTCCTAGCACCCAACAACTGTCATGATCCTTTGATTCCTAAACCTGCCCTCGACGATTGTGTTGTTGATACTTTGGTGTGGTATCTTCAGTCTTGTTCTGAGTTTGATGAAGGTTGAAGTTGATGTAGGTATGGTTTGTACAGCTTCTTGAAGTACTTAGCAAGGAGTGCCAAGTTCTTTTTCATATCCTTATCCCTCCGAGCTTGTTCTGGATCACTGTCTTCCTCAGAACGGACTCAGATTGAGGAGTAACTGGTTTGGCGATTTCTTTGCCTTTGTGTCTGGTATGCGCACTTGGTGTGTGGAAGAAGATGCATGTATGATGGTGCATTCTATCTTTGAGGATTTTGGTGCCTGATTTAGTATCTGATATATGGTTGAGCAGACCGCAAGAATGTAATGGATTTGCACTTCTGGCTAATTCTCTGGAACGGATATATTAAACTTTAGTTTTGAAACTGCTTCAGAACGTCAAACAGTTGTGATATGAACCGTGTCTATTTTCCTGTCTCTGCTGACAACCTCACAAATCTTGACACATCGGGTTGAGTTTGTTTGAAGAAATTGAACATTCACTTGATTGTTGAAACTTGCAGTTGTGTACCTTGTCAACTCATTCATCAGTTTATAAAACCGGGAGTAATAAGAATCCATGGATTCTCCATCTCGAGAATAATAATTTCCCAAATTCCAAAAATCAGATTGGTCTTTTCATCTTTGTAACGTTCAAGAATTCCCCTTGTTGTAGCCTTTTTCAATGGCGGTCCACATTCTCTTAGATGTGTTGCATGCATCAACTGTTGAGTACATTTCATCCCCATACCAGTCAAAATCAAGAAAATAGTTCCTTTTCAGCTTGAAGAGTAAAGTTGTTCTCTGATGTCTTGTTGTGTATTGTTCAGCTTCTTCATGTGCAAGCTACTGGTAGAAATGTTTCTCTGCTTGCTTCAACTGCTTGCAAATGAGTTACGTTTGTAGGCAAATTAATGAACCTTCAAAGGATGCACTTCCTCAGATATTCACCATTCGATTTAGTGTCAAGGTTGCGTATAAAACGCGAACGCCATGAGAATATCTTCCTGTTCCAAGCATGGTGGCGATCTTTTGAACCAGTGCCATGTTATTGTTCGTGCTTTTGGCTTATCTGTTGAGGAGGTGTTAACTGAGTAGACATGTTGAATGATTAGGCTGAATATGTGAAGTGTCGAAAGATTTTGTTGGATCTTAGTGGATTATTATGTGATGAGGTTAGTGGTTGTGTAGCAATTCAGTTCACGGTGTTTTACCACGTCTATGATTAAAAACGATAAAGAATTAACGGATTTTACAAAATCAATTAGAAAAACAGTGAATGATTTGAGGCGGAATCATGACGGCCATGATTTAAATTGTCTAAAAAACAGATAATTTTCTGGTAGGGTGAAGCTGTGTGTTTATTAGGCTCACCAAACTGAAACGGAGTCCTCAAATACGGATGGGCCGTGAGATAGAACAAAAAAACAAGTCTACACAAATTCCAAAAATGAAAAATGTTAATAAATCATAGAAAAACGGCTTTTTGGGCTTGGATAAATCTTACCAGTTAAAGGGTGGTTTACAGCGTGATCCGTCTCCGTTTTTCTTCGATTTGAGAGGATCACGGTGCCTTAAAACGGAATGTATACGGATCAAAGTTATGGCTGTTTTACTGAAACCATTTTTTTCACACAAAAAAATCTTAGCAAACCGCTGCCAATAGCAATCTGCTGTTTTAGCAACCTCGCCGGATAGAACTCGACGTTAGCAACTCAGCGTTAGCCAAACACGCTGTTAGCAACCCGCGTTACGAACCGCAGTTAGCAACCGCCAGTTTAGCACGCCGTTATTAGCATAACCGCTGTTTTGTGCAAACCCTCGCGTTATTTCAGTTAAACCGCTGTCTTTAGCAACCCGCCGTTGACTAGTCAAACCGCGCCTGACAACTTCGTATAAAACCTGTGATATCTATCCCTTTTTCTTCAAATCCCACACGAAGAATGCAAGTTCGAATTTTGCAAGTTTTCACTAATGAGCTTATTAAACCACGAACAAGGCTAGAACATACAATATTAAGTGTGTATATAAGTTGTAAACACACCTTAACTCGTACTTTATTTGTAAATCGTCCAATATTGAGCAAACCCAAACGAAGAACACTAAGCTTTATAATGCTTATAATTCGTAGCTTGGAGCTTGTATAACACGAATTGATTACAATTGCCTTTTGATGTGGTAGAACAAGTATGAGAACATTGATGAACAACAAATACAGCCCAAAATAATTTTGAGTCTGTGGTTTTTTTGTCACAATATAAGCACGATTTGAGCTTGTTTTACCCACAAATCATCCACGAATCCACACCGTAGCTCTGGTTTATGATGCAATTGTAGGATTACCGTAACCTTCACTTATATATTTAACCACGAGAATGTGGAAACAAGAAAGAGAAAGATTGAGTTGTTTTGTGACGAGAAAGGATGGGAGAGAAGAAATGAGGGAGAGAATAAGAAGAAAAGTAGTTTTATTAGAACAATGAACAACTTAGACTTTTTCTAAGAATGAAAATTGGCTTTACTACCCCGTCACGTTAAATGACGCAGCGAGATATTTAACTAGGACCCGGGCTCGGGTTTTGCTTGGGATTAAACCGAAATCATATACATTATTAGTTTACACTACTCGCGCCCGAATTCCCGATTATTATTCATATTACAAACATTAACTAATTAAAGGAACGAAGCTCCATCGTATAGGAGTGAACGAACTTCCTTGTTCGACTCAATAAAATTTGAGGATAAATAGGTAACCTGTAACAGTCGTGAAATTTTCGAATTTTGTAATGTACGATTTAAATCTTTGACTTTTAGGGTCTGGGCTTGACTTATACGAAACCGACATCTCTAATCACGTTTTCAACGACGCGATCTAAAGCATTTGACGTGGAATGACATTCTGAAGCTTTTTAGTTTTGCCGAGGACATGGAACGAGCGAAAAGGGCTAAAACACACGCAAATTTTTAAACACTAGATACTGACCCTCCAAAATAATTAAATTTTGTTTTTAATTATCGTATTTATTTAATAAAAATATTAAATAAATTAGTCATCATTTTTAATTAAAAGCGTTGTTGATAACGCGAATACTCGAGCTTAAATCCATTTTTATTTCGGACGAGGCAAAAACCGGTTCGCAAAATGAATAACAGATATTTTATTAAATGTTATAAAATATTTATGAAATATTATCAAGCGAATCTCATTTCTTTTATGGAAAAATGATTCGAAAAACAATGGCGCAAGTTTCCGAGCGTTGGAATCATTCGTTAAGTCATCCAACGAAGTCCCGAACGGAGTTATAAAAAACTTAATTAAAAACTTACTTTTAAACATCTAGTCTATACTCAATTATCATTTATTTTAAAAACTTTATTTATATTTACGTTTTATTTATTATTTTTATTATTCCATCTCATATTATCACACACCATTACCTCATCACTAACTCTTTCCTCCAAAATATCCTGGCATTCCGGGCCAGACGTCGCCGACCACCGCCGCCGCCGGAAAACTTTTCCGGCGGACATATCCGGCGAAGACCAAAAAGACTCCCCATCTCGAATTATCCGAGCCCCACATTACGTCTCCCACACCTCGCGGACTCCCACCGACGCACATCATCATCCGTTAGCCATCATATCATAACCAACCACACCGAAGAAGGTGCGTTTGGTTTCTGTTTATAGAACGAAGGGCAGTTTTTTTGTTTTCTTTTTGGTTTTGTGATAAAGACCGAAGAGGTGTGTTGGGTTGTAACAACCAACTCCAAGGGCGGGTTTGGTTGTGGTTCTGTGGGTCATCAGCAGCAGCGGGGGTGGTGTGTCGGGTCGGGTTTGTGGTTTCTCAGCGAACCGAGGGTCGGTTGGGTTGAGGGTTCTATACACCCGACAAGGGTGGTTTGGTTGCGGACTATAAAAAAACGGCCACCTGGAGGTGGGTTCGCGTGGGAGCGCCGCCATGGGTTCGGTTCGGGTTGTGGGTTGACAGCCGGTTATAAACCCTGCGAGAGGGTGGTGCTGTCGGGCGTGTTTGGTTTGCGTTGGGCTTTGACAGCGGGGGTCAGCCACGTGGGTGGTGGGTTTGTTTGGTTATAAGACAAAGGGGGGATGTCGGCGGAGTTGGGCTGCGGGAAGCCTAGGGTGTGTTTTGGGTTGGTTTGGGTTACTAAACAAAGGGTTGCAGTTGAGTTATTCCGCTTTATTTTTTTGCGTTCCGGGTTGGTTTAAGGACAGCCGAGGGTGGGTCAGGTTCGTGGGGTTCACAGCCGGGATAGCCGGGGTTGTCGAGTTGTAGGTTAACCGAGGGGGGTGTCGGGTTGGGTGTCTACACGACATAGGGTGCGTTTGTTTTGTTTTCATAAGCATAGGGTGCGTTTGGCTGTGAAGAATCACCCACGGGGTGGGTTTGTTCGGGTTGACAGCCGGGGACAGCCGGGTTGGCTGTTGGGACAGCCGGGTTGGTTGTCGAAATCAAAAGGGTGTGTTTGGTTTGAAATAGATTAGGATGCGATTGGTTTGTCTTATAACACCAAGGGGTGTTTGTTTGTTGTTTGGTTTAACAGCCGGGGGCTGTTGGGTTTGGCTGCGAAAACAGCCGGGGTGCGTCGCGTTTGAGTGTGTTGTCACCGAAAAAGGGTGAGTTTAGTTAACACAAAAATATATAAATTGTTTCATTTAATTGATTAAATGTGATGAAAAATATTATAACTTGCGCGGTCTAGTAAAACATGAATAAATATTAAAACGAGATTTATATAAAGTTATAAGCGGTATTAGACATATTTGAGACAAGAATTGGACTAAAAATGGACTTTAGTGCCTTTATATAACGAATAATTAATGGCAGAAAACGGAACATGGGATTCGGAATTCGAGACTTTGATAAGTTAGACTTTGGTTTACAAAAGATAACAAATTATATTTTTACGGACGTTTAGACATAAAACGGGACTTCTAACTCCCAATAACGAAGAAACTGGAGTGTAATCGAAATATATACTTTAGTAGAAAATAAGTTAATTTTAATATATATTAAATCTGGCAGATTATTAATTAAACGATTTGAGCACTTTCGAGTCCGTTTCAGCCTTCCGGCGAAACACGAAAGTTGTTCGTAATGACATTTTACCTTGCCGCGAGGCTTATCAATTTTAAAATTGAGATATAGCGGGTCGAAACTAAAGGTCAACGGATATTTTAACTAATATTAATACATTAGGAGTACGATTTTGAATAATAAAATAAGGTCGGTAGATATATTATTTCAATTACTAGTTTTAAGACCATTGTTCGGTTCTAAAAACGAAGAGTCTAAAAATAGTAACTTTCGATAATTATTCGACATAAGTTATGATTGGACGGAAAATAGTATATATACATAAAATATAATAAGGGTTAAGGTTTAAAGACGCTAGGGGTGTAGAGGGAGTCAATGGGAATGTAGAGGGAGCCAATAGGGGTGCACCCGACTTCTCAACGATCATTGTCCTGCAATTGCAGAACCTCTTACTCGCCATGCTAGCTCAAGTTAGTAACTGAGGAAATGTTCGGTAATTGAGTTAATGAAGAAAAGTTCTGGTGATGTGGGGATTGTGTTGTAAATGGCACCGGGTGGTAGGTTGTTCATATAAGGAGTTCTTAGCTTGTAACCCTAAGAAATATGATGGTAAGGGAGGTGTTGTAGTTCTTACTCGTTGGATTGAGAAAATAAAGAACGTACAGGATATGAGTGATTGTGGTAATGACCAAAAAGTGAAATACACTACCGGTTCATTTGTGGGTAAGGCTTTAACGTGGTGGAACTCTCAGATCCGCACGCTAAGCCGGGAAGTTGCTGTTAGTATGTCATGGAATGACTTTAAATTTATGATGATACAAAGAGTTTTGTTACTAGCATGAGATGTAAAGTTTAGAATTGAGTTGTGGAATCCGCCATGGTCGGGGCCTGACCATGCTGCGTAAACTGATATGATTTAATGATGTTGGCGAGGTAGTTCCTCACTGGTAACTCCTTGAGTAGTTGGTTGATTGAAGTATATGTATGGCCTTGCTACACGAATCCATTGGGGTGGTTTAGGCTAAAGCAACGGAGAAAAGACTATGCAGAAGGCAGTGCAGATTTCTGGTGCACTGACCGATGAGGCTGTGAGAAATGGATCAATTAAGAAAGTTGAGAAAAGAGGAAATGTGGGGGAAACTAGCAAGGATAAGAATGGTAGGGATGACAATAAGAGGACTAGGACTGGGAATGTTTTTGCTACTACTGTAAACCCTATAGGAAGAGAGAATATGGGTACTTGGCCCAAGTGTACCACCTGCAACTCCTACCATGCACCCGGTGGGCCTTGTCGCATATGCTTCAACTGTAACCGCCCGGGTCACTTGGCAAAGGATTGTAGGGGTGTGCCAAGGAATGTGAACCCTGTCAATGCTAGAAACCCAACTGTTAGGGCATGTTATGAGTGTGGTAGTACCGACCATGTCAGGTCAGCTTGCCCTAGATTGAATAGAGCTCAAGAACCAGAAGGAAGTCGTCCAAATCAAAGTTTGCTGTAATAGGGGCGTCAGCGGTCGTGGAAACCAGGGAATATCCCAGGCTAGGGGTAGGGCATTCATGTTGGGAGCAGAGGAAGCTTACCAGGATCCGAACATTATGATGGGTACGTTTACTTTAAACGATCATTTTGCCACTACCTTATTTGACTCTGGTGTTGACTATAGTTTTGTTTCTACTACTTTTTTATTACCTTGTTAGCTTAAAGCCCAACGATCTTAGGTTTTAGATATGAGATTGGATACGCTACTCGGGCAAAACTAGTAGAGATTGATAGGTATTAAGGGTGTAGACTGGTTATCGAGGGTCCTGTCTTTGACATCGACTTGATACCTTTTGGACATGGGAGTTTTGATGTGATTATAGGTATGGATTGGTTGTTTAATTATAAAGCTAAAATAATTTGCCATGAGAAGGTAGCGAGGATACCACTACCAGATGGCAAGGTGCTTAGAGTAGTAGGAGAGAGACCGAATGAGAAAGCGAGATTGTTGATGAGTGCTAAGGTAGGGTTAAGAAACAAGAATTGATTGTTATGGTTTAGGAGATTTTCTTAGGTATTCTCGGAATGATCTATCTGGATTAAAGCTATTGGGAAATTGATTTGGACTTGAGTTAATCCCTGGAGCAACGCTGGTAGCAAAGTCTCCCTATCGTTTGGCACCTACTGAAATGGAGGAGTTGTCTGGACAACTCAAGGAACTCCAAGACAAATGTTTTATTCGACCAAGTTCGTCGCCTTGGGGAGCGCCGGTATTGTTTGTATAAACATGGATGGTCTTTTTAGGTGTGACTTGATTATAGAGAAATTTGAACAAGTTGTCCGTAGGGAATCGTATTGATTTCCTAGAATTGATGATCTAATTGATCAACTGCAAGGGTCGCAGTTTTTCTCGAAGATAGATCTTATGTATGGATACCATCAGCTGAGAGTGCATGAGGATGACATACCAAAGACTGCGTTTAGAACTCGTTATGGACATTTTGAGTTCACTGTAATGCCCTTTGGTTGGACTAATGCCCAGCATTTTTATGGATTTGCTGATTGGAGTTTTGATTGCCGTATCTTGATAGTTTGTGATAGTGTTTATAGATGATATCTTAATCTACTCTAAGACTCAAGAGGAGCATGTAGAACATTTAAGGTTAGTCTTGGAACTGCTCAAAAAGAAGAAACTGTATGCTAAGTTTACTAAGTGTGAATTCTGGCTAAGAGAAGTTGCAGTTTCTTGGGCATGTGATAATAGTAAATGGAATTTAATGTGGACCCTAGTAGATTCGAAGATGTTATGAATCTGGAAAGCCCAGACGCCGCTGTGTTCATTGTTCTTAGGACTTGGCTGGGTATTACCTAGGGTTTCATTGAGAACTTTTCTAAGATAGCTAAGTCTCTACTATCGTGACTTAGAGAGTAAGTCATTTTCGATTGGGGTAGGAACAGGAATTGGCATTTAAGCCTTAAAGGATAAATTTTTGTAATGCGCCTGTTCTAGCTCTCCTACGATGGACCACGATAAGACTTTTGTGGTAATTGTGTTGTGTCCGGGATAGGACTAGACTTTCATTTGCTTTTTCGTGTGTTAATGCAAAGGTGTAAAGTGATAGCATATGCGTTTAGGCACAGTGAAATTCATGAGAAGAATTTATACTTCCCTATGATTCTAGAGTTGGGTGCGTTTGTTGTTAGCACTTTAAGATCTGGAGACCATTATCTGTATGGACAAAGTGTGTCATCTATAAGGGACCATAAGACTCTTGTAGCATATCTTTCAGTCGAAAGGAGTTGAAATATGCGAACAAACGTCGCTCATAGAATAGAGATGTTTAGTGATTATGTACTGTGAACATTCGTCTACCATCCTGGTAAGGCGAATATGGTGGCTGATGCCCTAAGTAGGAAGGAAAGAGTAAAGCCTAAGAGAGTTAGAGCTATGAATATGATCCTTCAGTCGAGTATCAAGGATAGGATACTGGCGGCTTAGAAGGAGGCTGTAGATGAGTTTGCAGTATTGCAGAAAGTTTTAGATGAGATGATAGAACAGAGAAGTGATGGAACTTTGTACTACCTAGATCGAATATGGGTACCTTTGAAGGGTGAGGCGAGAACCCTGATAATGGATGAAGCCCATAAGTCGAAGTACTCTGTACACCCAGGAGCTGATAAGATGTATTATGATTTAAGAGATAGGTATTGGTGGCCTGGAATGAAAAAGGATACAGCTGAATATGTTAGTAAGTGTTTGACTTATTTGAAGGTTAAGGCTGAGCATCAAAGGCCATCTAGCCTGCTCTAGCAACCTGAGATTCTCGTATGGAAATGGGAAGGGATAGCTATGGATTTTGTGACTAAGTTGCCTAGGACTAGTAGTGGGCATGACACAATCTGGGTCATTGTGGACCGATTGACTAAGCATGCTCATTTTCTACCTATGCGTGAGGATTATAAGATGAAAAGGTTGGCTAGATTATATTTGAATGAGATAGTTGCTAGACATTGTGTGCCGATCTCGATTGTATCGGATCGTGATAGTCGTTTCACATCGAGGTTTTGGCAGTCAATGTAAGAGGCATTAGGGACTCGTTTAGACATGAATACGGCTTATCACCCTCAGACTGATGGTTAGAGTGAGCGTACTATTCAGACTTTGGAAGACATGCTTATAGCGTGCGTCCTGGACTTCAGAGGAAGTTGGGATGTTCATCTTCCGTTGGTTGAGTTTTTGTATAACAATAGTTATCATTCTAGTGTGAGATGTGCTCTGTTTGAGGCATTGTATGGTAGAAAGTGTCATTCGCCAATTATGTGGGTTGAGGTTGGAGAAGGTCAGTTGATAGGACTTGAGTAGTGCTTAGAAAGGACGACTGAGAAGATCTCAAAAATTATAGGATAGACTTAAGGCTGCGCGTGATCTATTCAAATGGTTATGCTGTGATAAGAGGGGATGCATCTAGGTTTAGTGTAGTGTGGACTTATGTCCCTTAGCTCAAAGTGTCGCCTTGGAAAGGTGTGGTACGCTTTGGGAAGAAGGTAAAGTTAGCACCTAGGTTTGTTGGACCGTTTGAGATTATTGAGAAAGTAGGCCCTGTGTCCTATCGATTAGATTTGCCTGAGGAATTGAATGGTGTTCATGACACGTTTCACGTGTCGAACCTTAATAAGTGTTTGGATGATCCAACACTGCAAGTGCCTTTGGATGATATTCGAGTTGATGCTAAGTTGAATTTTGTGGAAGAGCCTGTGGAAATTTTGGAAAGAGAGTTTAAGAAGTTGAAGCGTAGTATGATTGCCATCGTCAAGGTTCAGTGGAATTCGAAACGTGGCCCTGAATTCACGTGGGAATGTGAAGATCAGATGAAATTGAAGTGCCCGCTTTTGTTTAGTGATGTTAGTAGTTTAATTTCTGGGATGAAATTCTTTTAAGAGGGGTAGAATGTAATCTTTTCCCTTTTTGTGTTCTGAATATTTCATTTATAGTCCTTTGACTATTTGACTTTTGTCAGTTTATTCAGATTTTTGTACCGTGTTGACGGTGGTGATTTTATGAGATATGTGATGAATTGTGGTTTATTATGATTAATAATCCCTTTTGGAAGGTATTATTGTGTTATGTGTATTCCGGGTGGTTTGACCCGTGAATTTTGATAAATGCCGAAAAACGAGTCTGACACGTCCGTTAATGTCCAAATTGAGTTTTGAAGGGTTTAAAGTGAAAATATGTCATGTGAATACCCTAGGTTAATGGAAAAATATTTTTAAAGTGAATAAAAATGCTAATTAACTTTGGGGTAAATTTTACGGTTGAGTTTTACGAGTATTTAAGTGATCCCGACACGAAAAGAAAGGCCCGAGACCCCATGGTTTACCATGGCCGGTCAAAAGAAGAATAGAGGGACAAGGTGGCTTAATTTTAGCTAACCTTGTCCAAATTGTACATAATATGCTTTCCTTATCCTCATTTTTACACATAGTTCATTTTCAAAATCAAAAAAAATATCCTCTCCCTTCTCTCTTGTGTTCGTCCCGCACTACAACCACACACAACTCTCATAATTTTTGGAGGTTATTGATCAATGAAATCATGAGGATCATAAAATATTTGGGGTTGATTCTAGTGTTTGGTTATTCATTTAAACAACGTTTGGGTTGTCCGGTTCGTGTCGAAATCTACAAATTTAAAGATTTTCTTATAAGTTTTCAAATTTAAATTTCGTTTGTCCTTTTGGGTTTATTTTGATGCATAGATGTTAGTTGTACAAGTTGATCATTGTGAAAATTGATTTTTGAAAGCGAAATAAATAAAAAAGGGTGGTGTTTGGTTCATGAATAGTAAAAAGGAAAAAGAGAGTTTTTATAGTTTTGATGTTGTGGTCGTGATGGTTGAATAATATATGATGCTAGAATGTTTATTTTTGATAGTAGCTTGTATGGCTTATTCGGGCTTATTTTTAAGCTATTTCTTGGCTTATTTAGGCTTATATGCCACGTGTAGATTCCCAAAATCACTAGGAAAGTGATTTTGATTATTTTTGTATTATGGCGTATGTTGTGAACTATTTTTTAGGCTTATGGTAGTAACCAAATTCGATACGTAGCTTAATAGCTTATTTTAAGCTTAATATACGTAATTTTGTGCATATGGGCTCACGGCCAAATGAGTCTATTTAAGCCGTGGCTTAATAGGAGGGCTTATTATGGTCCGGATTATTTTCTACATATAAGTATATACTTATATATGTAAATAGACCTTGGTTTTGGACTTTGATCGTATTTTGGACTTATAAATGTCTTAATGAACCCTTGTTGGGCCTGAAAGCCCAATAAGCGGTATGTAGTAGTTATGAGAATTTTGATGAACTTTTGAAAGTGGAAATGTATTTACGAAGTGATATTGAACGATATTTTGGGAAAAACATGTTGGTAAGCGTTAACGATTAAGATTTTGGAATTTTGTCGAAAAGTGTCGAATTGGTGAAAAATGTTGAAAATAAGGTTTGAAACCTTGGAAAACGTTGTATAAACGTACGAGTCATGTCGAAATTTCGTAAAAAGTTTATACTTAGAAAATTTCTTAAAAACATGATTTTTGATTTTAATAATAAAATAATATTTTATTATTTTATTTTATTTATTTAATAAATTCACTAAAAGACAAAAAATATAAATTTTCTTTTTTGGGTAAAGGGTTAACCCGGTAAAGTATATTAAAACCGAAAAAAGTTAAGTACAAATGGAATGTGGCTAAAGTACCACATTAACCTCAAGCTAAACAGCTTGATAAACACCTAAAACTAGAGCTTATGACAAGCCATAAACTCTTACAACTCTAGAAACAACTAATTGCAACTAGAATCACATTACCTCAACTTAAACAATGCTAACCAGCCAGCTAGCGTGAAGTTGAACTTTCACCAGCTTTGTTATTTGTGATTAACAGTTCAGCGATGCATCATACACATTTTCCACATCTTCTTCATTTTCTTCTTCTTCTTCATTTAAGGCATAAAAAGAATTAGGCATGGAGAGATTATCTTTCTTAGATGAATTACCAGTCGTCTTCAACATAGGTGTTAATTGAGATGTATAACCCACATAAGTAGTTCCCTTCTTTGGTGCACTTGTAGTCGCTTTAGGCTCATATCTAACAGTATGTTTAACCGAAGGACCAGTAAACTGACCGCCATTAGTCGACTTGGACTTACCTTTCCTCTTCTTCGTTTTACCCACCGTTTGGAAACCATCATTAGTCTTCTCAACATTAGGGGTAACAACATTAAAAGTAGCAACAATAGGAGGACTCGCCACTTTTTTAGGGCAATAGTCATGAACATGACCAAAAATCTTACATGTATCACATCTGGGTGGCCTCCATTTATACTCAACATGGATGGTTTCTTTGGTAAAATCATCCCCAGAAAGAGATGGAATTCCAATAGTAACAACATCTACGAGATCAGCCTCTAAATTTACCTAATTAAGAACTGAGCAAAACTACTCCTACCCCACGAATCATTACACATGGAGCTTGTGCATGAATCAAGCATAACAGGTTTCCCAATAAACGTAGCAATTTGACTAATACCATCCTCTTCAAAAACTTGAATAGGAACATCATGCAATTTAACCCATATCGGAATACGAGTCAATTCTTCTTTGAGCAATCTAGTATCCATTGACCATTTCTTGAGAATGATCAGAGATTTACAAATCAACCAAGGATCACCCTCCAGAACAGCCTCTAAACCAGCCCGAGAATCAAATTTAAAGAAAAAGAAGCCTTTGGAATTCATCATAATCCTTTTCTGCCCATGTTTCGCCCAGTTGTTCCTAGCATAATATTCAACAACCGAAAAAACCATTTTCTTTCCAATAAAGTAGCCTATAGAGTATGTTCAAAGCGAGTACTAACATTTTCAACAACTTTACGAGGAATAGAGATGGTAACACCATCAAATACGGGATCAACCACCAAGGTACGAAAGTTAGAATTAACATTTTGTTGATCCTTTGCACTTTCACCCGCAACTCAAGCATAGGATGTTGACTTGTTGATGTCTATAGACTGAACGATAGGTTCACTAGGTATTGTGGATTCATCAACATTAAGATTAATTGAATCCTCAACATACGAAACCTTACAAGGGATAACATCAGCATTATTACGATCAACCTTAATTGAATTACATATAGAACCTAATGCTTCTAAGGTTTCCATACGATCTTCATTAGTCAACTCAGATAATAACTCATCATGTTTACCATCATCAATATCATTAATTAACTTTTGTAAGTTACCCACTGTAGTTAATGGAACTCCAAAAGTGGCAGCAACATCAATACTATACAGTTCTCGGGGCACGTTAATAATAGTAGACGGAGAAACCAAAGGAGAAGATGTACTCACCTTTTGACTACTTCTAAGCTGCATACCAACCCTAGCAGCACCATCTCCAAACGTAGTACCCTTATCACTTGTATTCGACATTCTTGACTGCAATAAGCAAAACGAAACCTGAAAACCCCTAAACAAAGAAAACTAAAAGATCAACACAGCAGCTATAAGATCCACGTCTATCTCATCATGAAAAACCTTTGAAGGAAGGCAATAATATAAATACATGAAGGACTATGTGACTTCCATAATGAAAGTCGATAAGAATTAATAAAGATCCCTAAAGAACGAAAAAATACCAAACCCTAAATGAGAGATCACACCCTAAATCTTTAGGAAAACATCAATCAAATAAGAAACTTGGTAAATCATTAAAATCATAAGATTAACAGATTAAACAAGCGTATTATAAGATATTCGGATCAAGAAAGAAGAAAATTATGCGATCAGAATTGATGGAATAGAGGGAGCTGTTTTTTCACCCATAGAAGAGAGAATTTTAGGTTTTTTAGAGTTTTTTTAGAGAATTTTAGGTTTTTTTACCCTAAATGTTTAGAGAAACATCAATCAAATAAGAAACTTGTTAATGGTCGTTACTAAGCGTTCGTTTAGTAATGACCGACCCCAAAGACTATTTTCGTAAATAGTTAAAAAAAATAAACTAACGGTCGTTACTTAACTGACGTTAATGGGGAGAGCGGGTATTTTTTAATTTTTTTAAAGTGAGGGTATTTTCTTAATTTGCCACATAATGTGGGGATTTTTTGTAAAATTTACATGAGCCGGTAAATGAGTCGGGTAAATGGGTCGGGTCAACCGGGTAAATGGGTCGGGTTGTGGGTTGGGTCAACCGATACGTGTTAGGGGTGCGGGTTGGGTCAGGTCCGGTATCCTGGTAATTGTATGTTTACGAGGTTTGCAAACCCAAGATCCATAGCGAGGTGTATGTGTATTGTGTCGTTTTACGGTTATTGACACTTGTTGTGTCCTAATAAATAATGACTCGCTATGCATATACGTGAAAAAATAGCAATGACGGGCTAGGTCAATCTTTGACGGACCAAGTAAAAAAACTACTACACAAATTGTTTTTTCCCACGCTAAGACCCGTAGGTAAGGGCCCGTTTCCACAGATTTCACACATAATTATTCCGATGGTAACCCTTGTGGGTAAATATTTTCCCACTGATTTTCTCACTGACTGTTTCCCTCGGATATTACTGTCGATAATCCATGGGCTTAATTTCCCACATATTTCTCACAAACATTTACCCACGGACTTCCCACATTTTCTAGCAACCATTTTCCAAATGTATGCGACGTTTTTTTGCCACAAATTTCCCACAGTTATATTTGTCACCGATTTCTCACGAATCTTTTCACACTGATTTGCCACACACTACAATACAAGTGGGATAATGCAATGGTAGGTATTTGTTGCAAATCCGTAGCATTAATGCTCCATGAAAATTTTATAAAACTATAAATTACACTATCATAACTCATCAATATAGTATAACAGATACAACCAAATACCAATAGTGGCAAACAAAAAAAGTGTACCAATTGCAACAAAATATTCATAAGTAACTGATCCGAAAACGTTCCTACGTAGCCAGGAACTCACCCATCTTAGCGTCTTATTTTCTAAAGTTCTCTTGCTTACTAAAAAGCTTTCTTTCACTTCCAAGGAATGCTAGTACAGTATCTTGAGGACACCTATGATGTCATTCCCTACATTGGTTCGTATCTTTACTTCTTCACAATATCACACCAGCAGCTGCGTAAAATAAACACCATTATACAATTATACACATGAAGTTGTTGGATGTTCATAAAGGCTACCGCAATGTTGATGCACAAAAAAAGTCCTAGCAACATGCATCACATAAATGCTTAATCAAAGGGCTGTCAAACACACTACAACAACAATAACAACAAATATATAGGATTTTGTGTTAGCTTTACACAAAACAGATTGAGTTAAAAAATTGAAAATTGGGGGAAAACTGTTTTGAACAAGTTAAACATCAATATGTTGCCATACTCAATCTCATATCAGAATTACTAGTTAAAAATATTTGCTTAATTCTCAAAATGATTTTTAGGTGATTGTAGCACATTTACAGCCCAAGAGACCTGAACAAAAACATCGCAAGAACCAAAGAAGCAAACTATTTAATACCTAAACCTGATTTTGTAAATAGATATCAAATCAGTTTGATTTTTAATGGCTTTCTCGTCAATGTCATGGGACCTATAAGTCGAGCACAAAAATCTCACTCAATGTTAGTCCCTTCGTACCAAAATAATGTCAATGTCGAAGTACTATTGACAGATAATAACCAAGAGTGAGTAAGCAGGATATAGGGAGGGACTATTGTCATCTGTTAAAACTACTCAATAGTTAAAACCCATGGAGTCTATAAACATGTTTAGCTTGAAA
>BQNB010123584.1:0-20071 GCA_026074375.1 Tanacetum coccineum
ATATAAACGACGATCCAATCTAAAAGAGAGGATCAAACAATTACATGTCTTTATTCAGCGAATGGATTTCAACAAAGAATTAAATCAAAACAATCAAAATTCACATAACAACCCTCTTTTTCTGACACCCGATTGCTACAATTTATATTGCTATAGAAGTATCATTTGTAGTGTCTTGAAATCCTTGATAACTCGGTGATTTATCCCGATTATCACCACTTCGTGTAGTGTTGATAATTGCTACATACGTTGCTTCACTGTATATTTGGAGGCAATTCGTTAGCAACCCGGAACACGATTGTTCGAAAGAACGGTGGGGGTAAAATTGCTTTAAGGACAGAGATAACTCGCCTTAAAATAATATGTAGTAGTACAAATTCACTATCGTAAAGCTATCTTTATCAAACCCCAAAACCAACACTCACTATTGCACAACTTGTCATTGTTTCACCCGGTAGATGCTATTTTGCAAGATTTGATAAGTAACTAATATAATGCTAATTGCAAAATAAAGTGACATGATAATTTATGTGTTCTTTTTTTAATGTCTAAAGATATTCATTATGTTAAATTGTAGTAAAAAATACATTATGTTAAAGTGTAGTAAAAAATAATACTCTATTAGGTTGGAGTATATGACCGAATTAAAGGGTGTCTTGCGATGTAACTATACCCGGATTGAATTATGTTTTGTAGTATTAATTATTGTAAGAAAATGATTTTAGGTTAATAATCTTGGGATTTGCTAATCCGCCCCTTTTTAAAACCAGGAAGACAAATTAATGTTAAATCTCAATTGCTCGATGTATAAAAAGAAACATATTTAGTGAATTTTCAAGTTTTAGTAGGTAGATATGTTAGTATTGTTCGCAGCCAAAATTTTAAAATAATGTGTTTACAACATACTCTATGATAGGGGCATCTTTGATCGTCCCGCCCATGACGATAGAAAACTGAGGGCCAACCCTGATTATAACGGTGAATATTTTTAAAAATACTCATTTATCTTAAATAACATTTGAAATTACGAGTGTCATCTAGAAAGCTTCGTGGCTATACCATTTTTAACCGAACCTACCACTGAATCCTTTGGCAGCTCCAACAAGACTTGTTCACGTCAACAAAAGTTTACGTCTTTGCCCACTCGCCCCATTGTCAGAGTGAGCTCACGCGGTTAAGATCGTAACTAAGTGCAATACTGTATTTTATCACTTGTTACTCTATACATATCTGTAAACCGAACGTTGAGTGAACATTTTATTACCCGTTTAGTAAGAAGTCCATTTATGTTCGTTTATTTAATGAAATTTTTTCTACAACTAAACACCACCTAAGGGGCCGTTTAGTCGGTGAAATTTTATTCTGTTTTTCTGTTTCTAATTTCCTAGAGAAGGGAATGATTTTTCTACTCTAGAGAAGAGTTGAGAATTTTGAAAACCCGTTTAGATGGAGTTATATTTTTTATTTTTTATTGAGAAGAAATAAGAAATAAAAAAGTAAGAATGATAGAATGAGTTTTTCAATTTTTATGTTAAAATGTTGAAAAAAGTGAGAATGAGAAATCCTCTTTTTTAGAAAAATGTTGAAAAAAATGCAACTAAACAGATTTTCAATATTTTCCTTTTCAAATGAAAAAGTTCTTAGAAAAATGAGATATTTTTCACAAACTAAATGGGCTAAAAAATTAATGTAAAAAAGTGTGTAAAGTTGGATGATTTTAAACAACTATCCCGAATTTTATATACATTAGGAAAGAAAAATGCATGGAATAAGACTCATCAATTTTATAAAGGAAAATAACATGGAATAGCATGAAAGAATGCATGGAACAAGACTCTTTATAAAGGTTTATAAAAAAGTTTATAAATTATGAAGAAGTCTAAAAATTTATAAACCATAATAAACATCCATTTCAAACTTGTGTGACATGAAAAAGTCTAGAATATTAAATATTTTCATAATTTAATGCACTTGAATTATGTGAGATGTTTATAAAACGTAAAAACGTTTATACATAGTGGATATAGGTTTATAGAACTAAAAAATTTATAAATTAATGTCATAACACAATTATAAACCTTTAGAAAGGTTTACCATATTCAATGATTTAATAAAGATGAGGTGGTTAAATTTTAGTTTAAATGCCACAACAGTTTATTTTTAATTGCGTAAACTAAACGATTGTTTTTAACGAAATATTACGTGCGCGTGTTCTTTTGTGTTAACAAATATATGTTTTATAAATAATTATCACGGTTTTGAGAATAATCGGATTTATGAATAATATTTGTGTAAACTGGATGCCTGTTTTCAAACAAAACCAATAGATTAATGGAACATAGGTCTAAACAAAACTGTATTCATGTGAATTGTCGTTGTATTTGTCATTGTAGTTTGACACACTGTGACATGTTAGACTAGGGCTCTTAAACGAGCCAAGCCACCTATACGCAGATCAAGATCGACTTAGTAAAAAGTACGAAACAAGCCTAGTTGAAATGACCCCGAGTCTAATCCTTGTTTGAGGACCTTTTTTTTTTAAAAGCTTGAAATTATATACCAACCGGCTCAAAGAAAGAGACCGGGGAAGAGAAAAGAAACATATACAAGAGATAAAACCTTAAAAAACAGCGAACTACAAACCAAGAAAAGAGAAAAAATTACAACAATATACTTATGCGAACAGCCTAAATAGGCTGGTAATCCAGCAGCTCCACGAGATCGGTTGGAGAGAGTAACGGGCCGAGATCCATGTTTTCGAGATCCTCTTAATGGTAGGGAAGATGTCTTCTTCTTTGGCGCCTTCAACACCATCAGGCGGGGAGTTCACCAACTTATTTCTTCAATTCCAAATCGCCCACAAAGCACTTTGAAACCATTCATGAATAACCTTATTAAGCCGCGAACAACCTTGAGGAACAATAGATCCAGAGGCAATATCTTTAATAGAGAACGGAGGGAAGGAAGAGGGGGAGGTAAATGCCACCAACTCCAAATTTTCCTCCAAATCAAAAAAACCCGTAGACAGCTTATAAGGATGTGGTCGATAGACTCATCTTCATTCTCGCAAAGAGGGCATAGGATAGAAGAGATATTAACACCTCGAGACAAAAGACTGGGTTGAGTAGCCAACCTAACATATGTTCACTTTTTGGGGAGTCCACGAGTTCCAAACATGATGATCATCGAGATCACAATCTGCAAAAGAAAGGCTTTGGATATATTTATTTAACACTTTAACCTTGAAATAACCTGAGCTATCCATGGTCCAACTCCAACTATCAATGTTTGTCTCATTATGTGAGAGGGGGAGACCATCGATAACTAAAATTAGAGCAGAAACATCATCAATGGCTCTGCCACGAGGTGGCAGTCTTCATTCCCAGTTTTCGCCCCAAACACCATTAGAGAAACGCCAAGGGTGCGTTTAGTTAGGAGGAAAACACCATTGTTTCCACAAAATATTTTGTGAAAAACAAGGAAAACAGAGATCGCGTTCAAATCATTGTTTTCCAACAAAATTTCCTACAAAACACAAAACATGCATTTCTCAACTTAACAAGGGAAACTACAAAACACAGTTTATTTGTTTTCCTTGTTTTCTTTGTAACCCCCTTGTTTTTTTAGAATGGAAAATGGTATCAAATGAACGCGTTTTTTAGGTTTTGTGAAAAATAAATCTCTTCCTTTTTTTTACAAATCTGAAAACACAAAACTAGAAAAAAATTTCTCCAACTAAATGCAACCCAACAGTCTCTAATTTTGTAGTCTTTCACAATTTCTAATGCAAAAAGACAAGGAAATAAATCCATTAACCGCAAACCGTTCCCACATCACGGATCTTTCCAACTACATTAGACCAATATTATGATGTTGAACTAGCTGACGGGAAAATAATTGGGATAAACACTATCATCCGGGGTTGTACATTAAACTTCTTAGACTATCCATTCAACATCAACTTAATGCCCGTAGAACTTGGTAGCTTCGACGTCATAATCGGTATGGATTGGTTATCAAAGTACCACGCTGTCATTGATTGAGCCGAGAAGAACGTTCGTATTCCCTGAGGAAAGGAAACCTTAATCATTCATGGTGGCGAAAGTAATCAGGGAAGCAGGACTCATTTAAACATCATTTCGTGCACCAAAACTCATAAATATTTGTTAAAAGGACATCATGTCTTTTTAGCACATGTTACTATGAAAGAGACTGAAGACAAGTCGGGGGAGAAGCTACTTGAGGACGTACCAATCGTTCGAGATTTTCTTGAAGAATTGACGGGTCTTCCACCGACTCGACAAGTGGAATTCCAAATCGATTTGATGCCTGGTGCTGCACCTGTATCATGAGCACCTTATCAATTAGCTCCTTCAGAAATGAAATAGTTGTCAGAACAACTGCAAGAACTATCCGACAAGGGCTTTATAAGACACAGATCCTCACCTTGGGGAGCTCCGGTCTTGTTTGTCAAAAAGAAGGATGGATCATTCCGGATGTGCATTGACTACCGGGAATTGAATAAGCTGGCGGTGAAGAATCGTTATCCTCTCCCAAGGATTGATGATTTGTTTGATCAGCTACAAGGATCCAGTGTTTATTCAAAGATAGACTTACGATCGGGTTATCATCAGCTTATGGTCATTACGAGTTCTAAGTGATGCCATTTGGTTTGACAAATGCACCTGCAGTATTCATGGACCTCATGAACGTAGTGTGCAAATCATACTTGGATAAGTTTGCAATTGTCTTTATCGACGATATACTAATTTATTCAAAGAACAAGAATGAGCATGAAGAGCATCTTAAGGCAAATCTGGAATTGCTTAAGAAGGAGGAGTTGTACGCTAAATTCTCTAAATGTAAATTTTGGATTCCTAAGGTATAATTTCTCGGCCAAGTGATTGATAGTCAAGGCATTCACGTGGATCCCACCCTGATCGAATTCATAAAAGATTGGGCATCTCCTAAGACTCCAACAGAGATTCGTCAATTTTTAGGTCTTGCCGGTTACTACCGAAGATTCATTGAAGGATTTTCAAAAATTGCTAAGCCAATGACCAAACTCACTCAGAAGAAAGTCCCCTTTGAATGGAATGACAAGCAAGAAGCAGATTTTCAGACATTGAAGCACAAGTTGTGTAGTACACCCATCTTAGCCCTCCCTCAAGGAGCTGAGAACTTTATTGTTTATTGCGATGCGTCACATAAAGGACTGGGTGTGGTATTGATGCAAAACGAAAAGGTGATTGCTTACGCATCACGACAGTTAAAGATTCATGAGAAAAATTATACTACTCATGATTTCGAACTTGGTGCAGTAGTGTTTGCTTTAAAGATTTAGAGGCACTACTTGTATGGAACCAAGTGTACGGTGGTCACAGATCATAAGAGTCTACACCACATACTTGACCAAAAGGAGTTGAATATGAGGCAACGTCGTTGGTTAGAGTTGCTCAGTGATTACGATTGTGAGATTCGTTATCACCCAGGGAAAGCAAATGTTGTTGCTGATGCCTTAAGCAGGAAAAGCGAATTAAACCATTAAGAGTCTGAGCCTTAGTGATGACTATTGGTTTGGATCTTCCCAAACAAATCTTGAATGCTCAAACCAAAGCTCAGAAACCAGAGAATCTCAAGAACAAAGATGTAGGTGGTATGATCAGGAAGGATATACCGAAGGAAAAGTTGGAACCCCGCGCTGATGGAACCTTATTCTTAAACGGCAGGAGTTGGTTGCCATGTTACGGTGACTTGAGGACTGTGATCATGCACGAGTCCTACAAATTAAAATACTCCATTCATCCGGGATCTGACAAGATGTACCAGGACATGAAAAAGCTATACTGGTGGCCCAATATGAAGGTCGACATCGCCACCTATGTTAGTAAATGTTTGACGTGTGCTAGAGTCAAGGCTGAACACCAAAGGCCATTGGGTTTGTTAGTACAACTCGAGATACCACAATGGAAGTGGGATAATATCACTATGGATTTTGTCACAAAGCTTCCTAAGTCGTCGCAAGAATATGACACCATTTGGGTGATTGTTGACCGACTTGCTAAGTCTGCAATCTTTACACCAATGAGAGAAACTGATTCCATGGAGAAATTGGCAAGAATGTACCTGAAAGAGGTAGTCACGAGGCGTGGAATACCAGTCTTAATAATTTGTGATCGTGACCCTAGGTTCGCATCGAATTTCTAGAGATCACTTCAGAAGGCCTTGGGTACTAACTTGGATATGAGTACTGCGTACCATCCACAAACCGACGGACAAAGCGAGAGAACTATCCAAACTCTCGAGGATATGCTACGTGCTTGTGTGATCGACTTTGGAAATGGTTGGGTTAGACATTTGCCACTAGTTGAGTTTTCTTACAACAACAGTTATCACGCTAGCATCAAGGCTGCACCATTCGAGGCACTTTACGGACGGAAGTGTCGTTCACCTGTTTGTTGGGCCGAGGTCGGACAAGTTCAACTCACCGGTCCAGAAATGGTCCAAGAGACAACTGAGAAGGTCATTCAGATCAAGCAGAGAATGCAAGCCGCTCGTGACCGACAAAAGAGTTACGCCGATTTAAAGCGTAAGCCGATGGAGTTTCAAGTTGGGGATAGGGTTATGCTTAAAGTTTCACCTTGGAAAGGGGTCGTACATTTTGGAAAACGAGGGAAGTTAAACCCTAGATATGTTGGACCTTTCAAGGTGCTGGAAAAGGTTGGATCTGTTGCTCTGACGAACCATTAGCCGTTCCGTTGGAAGGACTCCATGTGGATGACAAGCTCCGTTTTGTGGAAGAACCCGTGGAGATCATGGATCGAGAGGTCAAATGGTTGAAACAAATCTGTATCCTAATTGTCAAGGTTTGATTGAACTCAAAGAGAGGTCCTGAGTTCACATGGGAATGTGAAGACCAATTTCAAAAGAATTATCCACATCTCTTCACTAAACCCGTACCTTCGTCAAGTGTTGCAACTTGAGCCTTGAGGACAAGGCTCTTCTAACGGGTGAAGACTGTAACATTTCACATTTTTAGGTTATTTATGACTTTATTTATTTCATTATTTATTTTTAGGCTTTTGCGCGCTTGCTTTTAATTATTATTCTATAGTTAAATCGCGTAAACCAAAAATCATCATTCAACGTAAACGGACATCAAACAAATAAAAGTTTACATCAAGCAAGTGTTATATGATTATTAAGAGTATAATTTATAACTTTTCATAATTTATTTTTATTGGTTACGTAAAACGCTTACGTTTCGCAATAAATTACATTCGGGCATACCCGGAAGCACCTATACCTATCTATACTCAAACCAATACCCACTTTTATACCCAATACACAAAAACTAATTCATTCCCCCACTTATTATTTACAAGAACCGGATCTAGTATATATATACATGAAATAAATCCTTAAAACCCACTAACTCTTACCTTTACATGTTATAAACCTTACACACTAGTACCTCATCCCAAGTATCCATAAATTTTGCACATCACATATACCCTAGACACCAATTTCAGCCATGTACATGCCTAGGGAGGAGGAGAAGTCTTCTTACACTTGTACTTGAAACCACTACATCCCATGGTTTGGTTTTAGATGGTTTAAGGTTTCCCACATACTATATAAGGAAGGTCATACATACTAGCATTCATTTACATACTCCAAGCAATTCACCAAGCCACACAACTCTCCATTTCCATCTATAACCCACGGCTCACCCTTATTTATTTAGGGTTTCATATAATTTTCATATTCAAGCATACAAGTATTCATTCTAAGTATATCTAAGATCATTCAAGTGCATTGGAAGCTTGGGTTTGTGGTTTAACAAGAAGTATACAAGAAATATAATTAGGGTTTGATCTTGAGTTTACATTATTGGCTTTAAGATTTAGTATAAGCTTGTGTTCATCATCCTACTACTCATCTTTAAGGTCCATTTAAGTTTTAACATCTTCATTATTCATTTACATGTTTACATACTTGATATATATGTTAATCATCACCTAGGTTTAATTTGATGATTTATGAGATATTACAAGACATGTATATGTTCGAATTTGTAACATTTCTCAATTTCAGGTCATTTTACGACTCTTATTATTCTTCACTATTTACTTTAGTCCGATACGTGTTTACTTTTAATTTAACTGTTAAGTTAAATCGCGTAGACTAGAAATAAGCATTTAACGTAAACGGTCACCAAATAAATTAAGGTTTACGTCAAGCAAGTGTTAGGTAATTATTAGGAAGATAATTATTGACTTTGCGTATTTTATTTTTATTGGTCACGTAAAAGGCTTACGTTTCGCAATAAAAATACGTTTAGACACACCTCAGAAATACCTAGACTTACTTAGACTCAAACTAATACCCACTTTTAATCCTTAACCACAAAATTTATTCAATTCTTGTGTTATTAACTCATAACCCGTAAACCATTCGTCCCTTGTGCATAAACCAACTAGCAAATCTTTTTATTGTCCCACTAAGTACATGTACAATCCTAGGTTAATTAAAGAAGGTACTAATTGTCCCTCATTAACTCATTACACATTGGATAATAACCATTTGATCCCTTGTTGCCCTCTTGATACTCGCGGCTAAGAAATCACCCACATATAACCATAAGATTTCAAATCTTAAACAAATCTTGGACAACATAGAAGCAATTAAGGAGTGTACTCAAGAGGTATTAATAAAACCATTTGAGGCTAACTAGAACCCTCAAAACCACCACTTAGGGCTCGGTTTGGTTAGTTAAGGACTAGAGAACACTAACTCACTACTAAGCCTATATATACCCACTCATATTAACCCTTAAACATTTCTTACAACTCCTAAACACTCTCTAAAAAAAACATCCTTATTTCTCCCTTGGTTTCAAATTCATCACAGCCGAACCAAAACACCTTGTCACATTTCACTTCTAAGCACATAAGGAGTACTAGGACTTCATAGGAAGATACACGAGCCAATTTTGGGTATTTGATAAGCTTTAAAGCTTAGGGTCGACATACATTTGGGTATAACACATTTGGGTTGCCATTCTACTCCCATAAACTCGAAATCAAATCGCTAGGACCTTTGTAAGTCAAGTCTTAACTCCTATATGCTCGTGTCATATTCATTTGCTTCTTGTCTAGTCATGTAGGTCGCGTTAATTTGTAATTAACAAATTTATGTGAGCGTGAACATGCATGGTTCAACCCATGCATGGTACACGTACAATATACATATATACGACTTGTGTGGTGCTAGGACATGCTAAGGGATGTAAAATATGATTTAAAAATGAGCTAAGGCCTTAAACATTCCATTTAAATGCAAGAATGGAAACCTATATGAACACTAATTCGTTTGTATGAAATACACGAAAACAACACGTAAACTTTTCATGGAAACATGATGTTTTGGCTTGGGAAAGAGTATACTAATCGTTTAAACGAATGCATGTGATGAACACGACCATTATGTAAGCTAAAAGAACTTATTATGGTTACTAAAACTATTAACAAACTCTTTATATTGCTAAAAGGATTAATGGGCCACTAACGGGCCTCGTTGGACCCCAACAGTCCATTAACAGATGTTAATGGGCCCAGCAGCCCGTTAGTTGGGGCCCACAGCTTATTAATAAGCGTACTTAAGCTTATTGATGGGTTAAAGGGCTTATTGAACTCGTTGGATTGTAAGTCACACGTGAGAAACCTTATTGGGACACAAATAAGTTTAACAACCCACTAGCGAGGCCCAAACGGCAGGCCCAGCTTATTGAGGAACTAAAACAGAAAGTTAGGGCTTGTTGGAAGTCAAAATAGCTAATGGACCTTAAGGGATCAAGCCTAAAGGCTTAAAGGGCTTATCGGGTTCATAATGGGCCTAAAAGCCCATTAACAAGGCTTATTTGCTTATAAATAAGCCGAATCGTAAAAATAGCTTAATCGGGTCTATAAGTACTTATTAAGACTAGGAGAATAAGTTATCACATGTATAAACCGTTTTGGACTTTTCGGGCTAAAGTTATTGGGCTAACGAGCCCAATAAGCTCAAATAAGCTCATACGAGCTTATTTATAAGCTGACACAGTCTATGTAGCTTATTGGAGTCTAATAAAACCTATTGCGACTTGTTAGAGCTTAATTAGGCTTAAAATGCAATTTTTACAAGTTAGGGGACTAAAAGTGTTAAATTGTAAACTTAAGGGTTAAAACTGTCAAAACTGAATTTATTAAGTTAGGGACTGTTTTGATCACTTCTGAAACTTAAAGGGCTGTTTTGAAAGTATAAGGACCTAAAGTGTAATTTTTGTAATGTTGAAGGACTAAAGGTGTAAATGTGGAAACCTAAGGGTTAAAATGTAAATATTATATTTTCATAAACATAGGGACTGTTTTTGTAAATATAGAAAACCTAAGGGTATTTTATTAACAAAAGTGATTTTTGTAAACACTTAACGAATCGGACAAGTTATAATATTTATCGGATATTATACAAATTAAAACACGACTTAATAAATATGTATATTTATTAATAACGTTTATGCATATACTTGAACGTGTGAAATCGTATACCTTCCCAAGAGCCATCAAGTAAAGACAAATACAATAAACATGTGCACCACCACACAAGTGATAACAGTATATATAAACTAACAATTTATTGTAGTTTATACATTAAGTCGTTAGCCTAAACTTGTAGACTAAGACTGGTCGTATTTACTTAGGTATTTGCCGGTGTGATTCATTTGCCATACTTGGATATATTTATCATTCACAGAGGACTACCTACTAAGGTGAGTTCATAGCCTCATGCTTTACAATTATTTAAATAATTCACATCTTTGGGGTGAGAACATGCTTTGTTTTACAAACTGAACGCAAGTGTACATTTTATACAATGATTACGTGTTTGCCTAAGCAGCGATAACCCACTGAGCCCTTTTATCATGAACTATCAATTACTAGATTGTGAGCGCGAGTGTTATAAATAGATCTATTTGGGATTGACATCCCTATTAGGGTGAGTAGCGCTCATTGTGCCAGTTTGCCGGACAACAAACGTATACCATGTCGGATTTGGGATGTTGCGGGTTAGAAGTGGGAGGCAAGTGTATATTTTTTAATACTATGATTACGTTGTTTGCCTAAGAGCGATAACCCACATAAGCCCCTTTTATCATGAACTGTCCAATTACTAGATATGATACGTGAATGTTTTAAATAGATTCTATATGGGATTGACATCCCATTTGGTGAGTAGCCGCTCACTTTGCAGGGTTGCCGGACATCAAACGTATACCATGTTGATTGGGATGTTACGGTTTAGAACATCATACACAAGCCTTTATTGGCATTTATAGCATTAACATGTCGATCTTAGTGTCAATGAAGCTTAGAAAACGAATCACCCTTTCTATGATGTTTGCATCTGTTGCTTAATCATACACTTAGAAATCTTACGGTCCTACTATGATTTATACCAAAACCTATGAATTCACCAACTTTAGTGTAGATATTTTAAGCAATGTTTTCACAGGTTCAATAAGGCATGAGTGCTCAGATACATTGGGGGTCACTCTTTGGAAAGAGTTAGTACTAAAGATTTGGGGGTATTACATTTTGGGAATATTTGTTATAAACCAAAATCTTTAATTATATTGTCAAACAATTTAAAGCCATAAGCTTATGTAATGAACAAGCATTTTGTTAATCCAATGTATCTTCAAATAAATGAACATGTATATGAATCGTTCATCATATCTTTGTGCTATGATATATGAAGTAACGCCCTTGGATATTTCAACATTCCACTCTACCAAATTTGGGTGTTACAGATAGGTATCAGCAGCAAGGTTATAGAGAACCAGTCAAATTTTTTTTGTCTACTATAACCATTTTCAACACTGCTTTCACAAACGGTTTTAACCGGACATAACATGCATTACTTATTTGCATCTAGCCACATATATGCATACAGACATACAACAGTTTAGCATTAAGTAGTTTACTAAGTGCTTAAAGATTGATATAACGTGTAAAATAAATATATTATGTATGTTTTAGCATTAGTAGTTTACTAAGTGCTTGCATGATTGATATACGCGTATATAAATTATACTACGTATATTACTATAAGAGTCTTATAATTAATACTTATATATGTTATTTTTTGTTTTATTTACAGCAGTCATGTCTTCATCAGATTTCGCAGTCACGTCCACGTCCATTTCATCTTAGGATGTACCATTCTGGGGTATCCGCTTATTCGGCATGGAGCAGCCAGATTCACCAGAGGCCGCCCCACAGTATCCTATTCAGACACCACTAGTACCACAGGACGAGGATGAGCATGAGACTATGTTCCTACAGCCACATGATGTTGACTATGTGCCAGAGCCTATGTACCCTGAGTATATACCATTAGAGGATGAGCATGTGTTTCCGGCTGAGGAACAGCCATTACCACCTGTTGTTTCACCTACTACTGAGTCACCAGGATGTGTTGCTGAGTCGGATCCAGAGGATTATCTAGAGGAGTACGAGGACGATGAGTCAGATCCAGAGGATGGTCCGGTTGACTATCCTATGGAAGGGGGAGATGATAGAGATGATGATGATGGCGATTCATCTGGGGATGACGCCAATGATGAGGAGGATGAGGAGGAGGAGGAGCACTTAGCTCTGGCCGACTCCGCTGTTGTTGTACCTACTGTTGAGCTTGTTTCCCCACCTGAGGGAACAGAGCCTGTTACACCACCACCCTCCACTGACATTACTACCACTGGAGCTAGGATTACTGTCCGGCTTCAGGCTTCCATATCCCTTCCACCAGAGGCAGAGGTTGAGAGACTTCTAGCCATGCCTACTCCACCACCATCACCACTTACCTCACTATCACCACCCTTTGCAGGGGAGCGCCTTGCTAGGTACACGGCCCCATCTGCACATTCATCACCACCACCTGTACCATCACCATTACTACCATCATCTGGGTGTCCAACCCAAATCCAGACACTTAGGATAACCTCCACTTAGGCTCTTATTGATGCGGTTACTGCCGTATTACCATCACCTCCACTACCACCACTACCACAATCTCTATACATACCACTACCTGTTGACTGTAGGGATGATATTCTCGAGTCCGAGCTACCACCTCACAAGACGTCGTGCTTGTCTACTCTAGGCTCCAAGTATGAGGCCGGGGAGACTTCTACTGCTAGACTTACCGGAGGTCGGGGGATAGATTATGGGTTTGTCAACACTGTAGATGCTAAAGCAAGACGACGGGGGATTAGAGAGGTTGGGTATGATATTAGGGATACTTGGGTAGATCCGACAGAGGCAGTTCCTGAGATAGCACCTATGACCTTGGGAGAGGTCAATACTAGGGTTACAGAGCTTGCTGAGCTCCATGAGCATGATACACATGACTTATATGCTCTACTAGATGATGCTCAGGATAGTAGGACTCGCATATCATAGCGAGTCACTATGGACTCGCAGCGGGTCGACTTGCTTATAGAGGATAGGATAGTTCATCAGGAAACAATACTGATTGTGGAGGAGGAGGCCTATGCTTCCAGAGAGGCTTGGGCTTATTCAGTGCGATTGAGTCAGACGGTCCATTATGAGTCTCAGATCCAGGCATATCAGACACAGCTACAGTTGCAGGGTACTCTTATTTAGACACAGCACCAGGTACATGAGACTCGCTCCCAGATGCAGCAGACTGAGATGGCCGAGCTTCGAGAGACTGGCCGTAGACGTAAGGCACAGATAATATAGATTCTTCGAGTGATGAGAGACATGAGACGAGAGATGGGTGACATGCAGGCCGAGTTGTTAGCACTGCGAGAGCAGCATAGGAGAGCTAGATAGCTAGGATCAGATGCTAGAGTTCTAGATCACCAGGAGGCTTTTAGGGATGCTGATAGTCACATCTAGTGGTTTACGTCATTTATTTTGTTAGGCTGTTGTTCAGGCATGTTAAGTATTAGGGGTCCTCCCCGCTAGCATAGCCTTAGATCTTTTGTATTGTATTTTGTGTACCAAAAACTATTTCATGTAAAATTTTCCAAGTTATGAATGAAATAGATGTGTTAAGTTGTACTATATACCTCTCTTGTGTTGTTGTCTCATCTGTAAATTATTGTATATCTTGTCATGATTATGACCTCGCGTTTTGTCTCTTGTAGACGAATCATGGCACCTGTGACAAGACGAGGATCGAATACCACTCCTAACAACACCAACCCAAACAACATAACTCCAGAATCCGCAAGCTATGATTGATCAAGCTATTCAGCGAAACTCACAATGGGAGGACAGGAAGCCAACAATTCAGGACTGGATAACCAAAGGGAATGTGCAAACAACAGATACACTACACACGCCCTTGTTTCTCCTACGTTGACTTCAAGAAAATGTCAACCTTTGAACTTAAAGGACTGAAAGCATTGTCCGTTTAACTAGTGGATGAGAAAAGATGGAGCAGTCTACAATATCAATGGTTTGGCTATGACAATCAGTTATGTTTGCCACCATGCACTCTGTTAGGTGCTGCTTTGTGACTTGTGGAATGGTCCCGATAATAACCTTTAAGTCCCGATGCATATGCAATGACTGGGAAGTACTCAAGAAGAATATGACGACAAGTATTGGTCCACAATGAAAATCCAAGAAACAAGAAAAATTCGAGTTGGTATAACCTAAAGGACAAAGTGAACGATGTTCCAAATACACTAACGTTTCCAAGAGCTGACCACCCTGATATGTACCAAGTTTGTTGCTAATGAAACTGAGAAGATTGACAAGTACATCAGTGGACTCCCTGATAACATTTATGGAAATGTGAAGTCTTCCAAACCTAAGACGTTGGATGAGACAATTAAGTTGGCCAACGACTTGATGGATCAAAAGCTCCGCACCTATGCGGAAAGACAGGCTGACAACAAAAGGAAGGCTGATGATTCATCCAGAAACAACCATGGCATCAACAACAACCCTCTAAGAGACAGAATGTCGCCAAGGTTTACAATATGGAGTCGGGTAAAAGGAAACCATATAGGGGAAACTTGCCCAAGTGCACCAAGTGCCATTTTCATCACAATGACCCGTGTACTCAGAAATGCCACAAATGTAACAAGGTAGGGCACCTTGCCCGCGACTGCAAAAGTTCTGGCAATACTAATGTTGCTAATGCTCAGAGGGACAATAGGGCAATTCCCAAGGGGAATGGTTGTTTTGAATGTGGAGCTCTAGGGCATTTCAAGAGAGATTGTCCAAAGTTAAAGAATAAGGATGGGGGAAATGGGAATGCACAAGGCTGGGTGTATGCAGTTGGAAATGCAGAGAAGAATGGAAATGCATCGAGGAACTCATACTCCAATGTCGTCACGGTTACGTTCCTCTTAAACAACCGCTATGCATCTATTTTATTTGACACTTGTGCCGATAGAAGTTTTATAGCTACTGTGTTTAGTTCCCTGATTGATATCGCCCCAACTCCATTAGAAAATAGTTACGATGTTGAATTAGCTGACGGGAAAATAGTCAGGGTAGACACTATTATGCGGGGTTGCACTTTAAATTTCTTAAGCCATCCGTTTAACATAGATCTAATGCCCGTAGAACTGGGTAGTTTCGATATTATAATCGGCATGGATTGGTTAAGAAGGTGTCACGCCATGATCGTGTGTGACGAGAAACTTGTTCGAATTCCCTATGGGGGTGAAACCTTGATTTTTCATGGTGACAAAAGTAACAACAGGAGAGAATCTCGGTTGACCATTATCTCATGTTCAAAGGCTCAAGAGTACATGGCAAAAGGATGTCAGATCTTTTTGGCACAGATATCCGCCAAGAAGGAGGAGGACAAGTCGGAAGGAAAGAAACTTAAGGACGTACCAATCGTCCGAGATTTTCCTGAAGTGTTTCTCGAGGACTTGCCGGGTCTTCCTCCGGCTCGACCAGTGGAACTCCAAATCGACTTAATTCCAGGAGTCGCACCTGTAGCTCGAGCACCGTATCGATTGGCTCCGTCCGAAATGAAGGAATTGTCGGAACAACTACAAGAGCTTTCCGACAAAGGCTTCATAAGGCCTAGTTCCTCACCTTGGGGAGCCTCGGTCTTGTTCGTAAAAAAGAAGGATGGGTCATTCAGGATGTGCATTGACTACCGTGAGTTAAATAAGCTGACGGTGAAAAATCGTTATCCACTCTCGAGGATCGACAATTTATTTGATCAACTCTAAGGATCCAACATTTATTCAAAGATAGATTTGAGATCGGGTTATCATCAGCTGAGAGTACGAGAACAAGGCATTCCAAAGATGGCATTCCGAACTCGGTATGGTCATTACAAGTTTCAGGTTATGCCATTCGGACTAACAAACGCACCTGCAGTATTCATGGACCTCATGAACCGAGTGTGCAAGCCCTACTTGGATAAGTTCGTAATCGTCTTCATTGATGATATACTTATATATTCAAAGGACAAGAGAGAGCACGAAGAATACCTTGAGGCAATTTTAGAATTGCTTAAGAAGGATAAGCTGTATGCCAAGTTTTCAAAGTGTGAATTTTGGATTCCGAAGGTACAATTTCTCAATCACGTCATTGATAGTAGAGGCATTCATGTGGATCCAGCCAAGATAGAATCTATCATAGATTGGGCATCTCCTAAGACATCGACGGAGATCCACCAATTTTTAGGTCTTGCTGGTTACTATCGAAGGTTTATTGAGGGATTTTCAAAGATTGCTAAATCAATGACGAAGCTTACTCAGAAAGGGATCAAGTTTGACAGGGGTGAAAAGGAAGAAAATTCTTTTCAGTTAATAAAGCAGAAGTTGTGCAGTGCACTAATTCTGGCTTTACCTGAAGGAAGCGAAAATGGTTGTGCCCTTAGTTTTGCAAGCCGGTGCCATTGGTAAACAGCACCAGAAGAATCGGCCTACAGTAAAATGTTTGGCTATAAATACCAAGCCATTTCTCATGTTTTGACACACCTTTCTCATGTAATCTTCTCTCTAATCAACCGATCTCTCTCTCTAGCATCTCTTCTTCTAATTCTTGTGTAGGTAATTCACTTCAAGAAAGGAATTTCCAAATACGCGAAAGTTTCAAGCACACATCAAAAGTGTCTTGATCTTGATTCTTCTTCTTACTTCTTTCAAAATGTCATTTTGCTGTGATTAATTGTTGTATTGTTAGTTGTACATCAAGTGTAGTTGTGTTATCATCGATTCTCGTGTGTGAGAAATTCGGACTTTGTGGTCTATTGTGATGCTTCACATAAGGGTTTAGGAGCTGTGTTGATGCAGAGAGAGAAGGTGATTGCCTATGCTTCTTGACAATTAAAAATTCATGAGAAGAACTACACCACTCACGATTTAGCACTTGGATCGGTGGTGTTTGCTCTAAAGATATGGAGACATTACCTATACGGAACCAGATGCACCGTATTCACCGACCATAAAAGTCTACAACACATACTTGACCAAAAGGAGCTTAACATGAGGCAACGTCGTTGGCTAGAGTTGCTAAGTGATTACGATTGTGACATTCGTTATCACCCGGGGAAGGCAAACGTAGTGACCGATGCATTGAGCCGTAAGGAATGGGATGAGCCATTGAGGGTTCGAGCTTTAGTTATGACTATTAGCTTGGATCTTCCCAAATAAATACTAGAAGCTCAGATCGAAGCCCTGAAACCAGAAAATCTTAAGAAAGAAGATGTAGGCGGTATGATCAAAAAGGATATACCCAAGGAAAGGTTGGAACCACGCGCCGATGGAACTTTACGTTTAAATGGCAGAAGTTGGTTACCTTGCTACGGCGACTTAAGATCCGTGATTATGCACGAATCCCACAAGTCGAAGTACTCTATCCATCCCGGTTCTGAAAAGATGTACCAAGACATGAAAAAGCTATATTGGTGGCCCAATATGAAAGCTGACATCGCCTCGTATGTTAGCAAGTGCTTGACATGTGCTAAGGTCAAGGCCGAACACCAAAGGCCATCAGGATTATTGGTATAACCTGAAATACCCGAGTGGAAATAGGATAATATCACAATGGATTTTGTCACCAAGCTTCCTAAGTCGTCAGAAGGTCTTGACATCATCTGGGTAATTATGGATCGACTTACAAAATCTGCCCACTTTCTGCTAATAAGGGAGAATGACCCGTTGGATAAACTGGCAAAGCTGTATTTGGACAGAATAGTAACAAGACACGGAACGCCTGTTTCAATCATCTGTGATCGTGATGGGAAGTTCACGTCGAATTTCTGGAGAACATTTCAGAAAGCTTTGGGTACGAGTCTGGATATGAGTACTGCGTACCATCCGTAAACCGACGGACAAAGCGAGAGAACTATCCAAACTCTCAAGGACATGCTACGCGCTTGCGTGATCGACTTGGGAAAGGGTTGGGTTAAGCATTTGCCATTGGTCGAATTCTCATATAACAACAGTTATCACGCTAGCATAAAGGCCGCACCGTATAAGGCTCTCTATGGCCGAAAATGTCGATCACCTGTGTGCTGGACAGAAGTTGGAGAAGCTCAACTTACTGGTCCGGAAATGATCCAGGAAACCACGGAAAAGATCGTCCTGATCAAGCAGAGAATTCAAGCTGCTCAAGATCGACAAAAGAGCTACGCTAATTTGAAGCGTAAGCCAATGGAGTTTGAGGTTGGGGATATGGTTATGCTCAAGGTCTCACCGTGGAAAGGGGTTGTGCGATTCATTAAGCGGGGCAAGCTGAACCCAAGATATGTCAGACCTTTCAAGGTGTTAGCCAGGGTTGGAGATGTTGCCTACAGGCTGGAACTTCCTCAAGAATTGAGCAGGGTTCATCATACCTTCCATATGTCTAATCTGAAGAAATGTTACGCTGACGAACCATTAGCCATGTTGAAATTAGATGGAACGGGAGATCAAACGATTGAAGCGAAGCCGGATACCATTGGTTAAGGTTCGCTGGAACTCTAGGAGAGGTCCTGAGTTCACCTGGGAACGTGAAGATTCGTTCAAACAAAAATACCCACAGCTTTTCACAAACCGGGCTTCGTCATCCACTACAAGGTCTTAAGCTTTGAGGACAAAGCTCTTTTAACGGGTGGAGACTGTAACATTTCTCAATTTTAGGTCATTTTACGACATCTATTATTCGTCACTATTTATTTTGGTCCGATACGCGGTTACTTTTAAATTAACTTTAAGATAAATCGCGTAGACTAGAAATAATCATTTAATGTAAACGGTCATCAAATAAATTAAGGTTTACATCAACCAAGTAATAAATAATTATTAAGAAGATAATTATTAACTTTGAGTATTTTATTTTTATCGGTCACGTAAAAGGTTTACGTTTCGCAATAAAATACATTTGGACACACCCCGGAAATACCTAGACTTACCTAGACTCAAACCAATACCCACTTTGAAACCTTAAACACAAAAATTAAATCAATTCTTGTGTAAAACCCACTATAGCCGAATATGGGTACCAAAAACAACTAGAAATCTTCCAAGATATTGCTAAGTACTTGTACAAACTCCCTTTAATTAATATTAGTACCAAGTGTTCCTAGTAAATCCATTACACAATGGTTAATAACCCTTTTTTCTCTTTTTCTCTCTTGGATACTCGGCTAGACATCAAACCACACACAAATCTATAAGATTTTCATAATCTTGATAATTCTTGTACAAATATTGTGTAATTAAGAATAGTACTTGGGTGGTTTAACAAAATAATGTGTAGTTAACTAGAAAACTTCAAAACCACTAGGGTTAGAGATGGTTTGGTTTGTTGTGTGACAAGGAAAGTTACCTAGTTTCCTTGTCTATAAATACACACTCTCATATATGTAACACCTCCAAAATATGGTCGCAGCGGAATGGTAACAATGGGGTGCTACTTCATAGTCCAAACGCACAAGTCACAGAAAACGATCTCAAAAGAGACGTTTTATAGAATGTCACATTCAATTTAGTAAAAATGTCAGAGTTACACAGGTTCCATTTATAATGTATTAGAAA
>BQNB010123585.1:0-17089 GCA_026074375.1 Tanacetum coccineum
AAGACATCAGAACAACGAATATGGCTTGGTAACTTCAAACGGTAAGCATTAGAGTTAATTTTCTCGACAATTTCTAGCGGTCCAATCTTCTTAGCTGATAATTTATTATACTCACCTACTGGGAAACGGTCCTTAGTTAAAATAGCCCACACAAAGTCACCCACCTCAAAATCTACTTGTCGCCGCTTTTGATCTGCATCCTGCATCAAACCCTTAACTTACAAAAAAAAGATTTCTCGTCAGAAAATGTTTTCACAAATTAACTTAATTAACTCAAGACTTATATTTAGTAGACTAGACCAAATGTGTCACTCAAATAGTTTAGTTACTTATTATATCAAAGCTTATTTTGTTTATCAATTCACGAAAGTGGATTTCTTAACACAGGCGATAAAGACCATAGACTAATCTTTAAAACCACATAGATAATAACGGTTCTTTCGACCTATACCGGTATGATTATATAATCTAAGTTGATAAGAAAAAATTGATAAGAAAAAATTGATAAGATAAGATATAACATGATTACAACATAAGCTTGAGATTAAAGAGATCACGAGCATACCAAACACTTATTCATTATCATAACGTCACCGAGTAGCCATAAGAGATTTAGCCTCTCATGGCTATGAGGTTCATAACATAAGATGCTTCAACATGAAATTTAATTATTCCAATATACTAATTTGATATTCTACTTCGTTCTTGATCGTTTGATCTTGAATCTTCAAAAAGGTGTGGTGTTTATGGTGGAATGGATGAAGAATTTCTTAATGAGATGATTGAGTAATAAAGAGAGGAAGGATTTGTGGGATGAGGGATGAATGAAATGTGTGATTTTCGTCCCCTATGTATAGGCTAAGTCAGGGGTAAAAGTGCGGCGTACATAGTGATTAAATGCGAGGGTAATAAATGTTTTATTGAGAAAGTGCGGTGCACAAGGTTGTAAGTGCGGCATAATTAAGGAGTTAATGTAGTAGCATTTAAGTCTTCATTAATTCTTCATAATCAGGTGGGAAGTGCAGCGCATAAGGTAGTAAGTGAGGTATACTTGTGGAGTTAATGTTGAATTTTGACCAAGTCTTTAATTCTTTGACTTGAGGAGAAGTGCGGCGCACAATTGGTAAGTGCGGCGTACTTTTGCACTTTAGAACTTGAATTTTATCTTTTTTTTGTATGTTGTGTTCTTTAGCATAAATACTCGATCTTTGTTGTGTTTATCGTCGGGATATCTTCAAGTGAACCTGCAAGCAATTAATGCTATTAAGTATCAAAAGTTCACAAGAAATGATTAAATATATGCAAATAACGCCACCAAAAACATGTATAATTTGGGCGTTATTAGATGCGTATTGATTATAGAGAACTAAACAAGTTGACCGTTAAGAACCGTTATCTATTCCCTAGGATAGACGACCTGTTTGATCAACTTCAAGGATCACAGTACTTCTCTAAGATAGATCTTAGGTCCGGATACCACCAGCTGAGAGTGCACAAGGATAACATTCCAAAGACTGCGTTTAGAACTTGTTATGGACATTTCAAGTTCACAATAATGCCCTTTGGTTTGACTAACGCACCAGCGGTATTTATGGATCTGATGAACCGAGTGTGTAGGCCGTATCTAGACAAGTTTGTGACAGTGTTCATTGATGATATCTTGATTTACTCTAAGACCCAGGAAGAGCATGAAGTGCACTTAGGGCTAGTCTTAGAATTGCTCAAGAAGGAGAAACTGTATGCTAAGTTTTCCAAGTGCAAATTCTGGTTGCGAGAAGTACAGTTTCTTAGGCATGTGATTAATGGAGATGGTATTCATGTAGACCATAGTAAGATTGAAGCGGTTAAGAATTGGAAAGCCCCTAGAACCCTGTCTAAAGTTCGTTCATTTTTAGATTTGGCAGGGTATTATCGTCGGTTCGTAGAGAACTTTTCTAAGATAGCTAAATCCCTGACCATCCTGACTCAAAAGTGTAAGACATTTGATTGGGGTGAGGAACAAGAAAGGGCATTTCAAACTTTGAAGGATAAGTTATGTAATGCGCTTGTTCTAGCTCTCCCTGATGGTATGGAAGACTTTGTGGTATATTGCGATGCATCCAGCTTAGGACTAGGTTATGTATTGATGCAAATAAGTAAGGTTATAGCATATGCGTCTAGGCAGTTGAAAATTCATGAGAAGAATTACACCACCCATGATTTGGAACTAGGTACGGTTGTGTTTTCCCTTAAGATTTGAAGACATTATTTGTATGGGACAAAGAGTGTCATATATACCGATCATAAGAGTCTCCAACATATATTTAGTCAGAAGGAACTGAACATGCGACAACATCGCTGGATAGAGCTTTTTAGTGATTATGACTGCAAAATTTGCTACCACCCTGGTAAGGCGAATGTAGTAGCTGATGCACTGAGTAGGAAAGAGAGGGTGACACCTAAGAGAGTTCGAGCTATGAATATGACCCTTCAATCGAGTATCAAGGATAAGATACTAGCGGTTCAGGAAGAGGCATCTAATGAATCTACGGGATTGCAAAAAGGACTAGATGAGATAATAGATTGTAGGAGCGATGGAGAATTGTACTACCTAGATCGAATATGGGTCCCTTTGAAGGGTGATGTGAGAACCCTGATAATGGATGAAGCCCATAAGTTGAAGTACTCTGTACACCCAGGAGCTGATAAGATGTATTATGACCTTAGAGATATGTATTAGTGGCCGGGAATGAAGAAAGATATAGCCTGTTTTTGTGAGTAGGTGTTTGACTTGTTTGAGGGTTAAGGCTGAGCACCAAAGGCCATCTGCTTGCTCCATCAACCTGAGATTCCCGAATGGAAACGTGAAGGATAGCATAGATTTTGTTACGAATTACCGAGGACTCGTATTAGGGCATGATACAATCTGGTCACTTGTAGTACCGTTTGACAAAGTTGCTCATTTTCTACCTATTGCTGAGGATTATAAGATGGATAGTTAGACTAGGCTAATCTAATCAGATTAATTCTAAGGCAACCGGTGTGGTCGATCTCGAACATAATTGAATCGTGATAGTCGATTTACGTCAAGGTTTTGGCAGTCAATGCAAGAGGCATTAGGAACCCGGTTAGACATGAGTACGGCTTACTACCTTCAGACCGACGGTCAGAGTGAGCGTATAATCCAGACTTTGGAAGACATGCTTAGAGCGTGCGTCCTAGACTTTGGGGGAAGTTGGGATATTCATCTTCCATTAGTGGAGTTTACGTATAACAATAGTTATCATTCTAGTGTGAGATGTGCGTCATTTGAGGCTTTGTATGGTAGGAAGTGTCGTTCCTTGATTGTGTGGGAAGAGGTTGGAGAGGGTCAGTTGATAGGACCTGAGTTAGTATAAAAGACCACTAAGAAGATCTCACAAATTAAGGATAGACTTAAGGTTGCGCACGATCGCTAGAAAAGATATGCTGATAAGAGGAGGAAGCCTCTAGAGTTCAATGTTGGTGACCATGTCTTGCTCAGAATATCGCCTAAGAAAGGGCGTTGTACGCTTTAGGAAGAAAGGGAAACTAGCACCTAGATTTATTGGACCTTTTAAGATCGTTGACAAGGTAGGTACTGTAGCCTATAGACTTAGACTACATGAGGAGTTGAATGGTGTTCATGACACGTTCCATGTGTCAAACCTTAAGAAGTATTTGGTTGACCCAACACTGCAAGTGCCCTTGGACGAGATCCAAGTAGATGCTAAGTTAAGTTTTGTAGAAGAGCCTATGGAGATCTTAGAAAAAGAGTTTAAGAAGCTTAAGCGGAGTAGAATTGCCATCGTCAAGGTTCAGTGGAATTTGAAACGTAGACCTGAATTCACATGGGAACGTGAGGATCAGCTGAAACTTAAGTATCCGCATCTGTTTAGTGATGATAGTAGTTGAATTTCATGGGCAAAATTCTTTTAAGGGAGAGAATATAACCCTTGCCCTTTTTATGTTTGGAATATTCAAATATTAGTCATTCGACTATTGGACTTTTGTCAGTTTTATTAGAATATGTACCGTGTTGACGGTGGTGAATTTACAAGATTGAGAGGTTTTATGGTTATATGGTGTATAATAATCTCTTTTTAAGGGTATTATTATGTTGATTGTGTTCCGGGTGGTTTAACCCATGAATAGTGTGAAATGCCAAAAACAAGTCCCGACACGTCCGATAATGTTCAAAATGAGTTTTGGGGAGTATAATGTGGAAATATGTCATGTAAATACTATAGATTATTGGAAAAGTATTTTTAAGATGAATAAAAATGCTAAGTAACTTCAGGAAATATTTTACGATCACGGTTTTTAAGTTTTAATTGAACCCGACACAAAAACAAAGACACCTGAGCCCCTTGGATTCCCTTGCTGCGGGTTCAAGTCTTAAGGGAGACAAGATGGCATGTTTTCAGGTACTATGGTCCTTGGAGGGTACTAGTAACGGTCTTATAACATTTGTTGTTATCCCATTTCAAAAACATAGATCAAAATATTTCACACACTTCTCTCTTTTTCTCTCTTGTTCGTCTGACCTAGAACACACACACACACTCTTTATTTTTCAATATTTGATCAATAACATGAGAGATTGGGTACTTCCGGCTTGATTCTAGAGCATGGGATAACATTTAAACAACGTTTGGGTTGTTTGGTTCGTGTCGATCTTGTTCAAAAGTGACGATTTTTGTAAGTCATCTTATTTCAAAATTTTGTACATTTGAATACCTTATGATGCATAGATGTTAGTTGTACAAGTTGATCGTCGTAGAAATCAAAACTTAAAAATGAAATGAATAATAATAAGGTGCGTTTGGTTCGAAAATAAAAGAAAAGGAAAAGAGGTTTTGTTAGTTTTGGTGTCGTGGTCGTGATGGTTGAAAAAATTTGTTGCTAATATTTTGGATAATAGCTTATTTAGCTTATTTATAAGCACTTTTCGGATTATTTTGGGCTTAAGGTGTTTCGAAAACCACTAGGTAGTAAGTAGAAGTATTTTTGGTTATTACCCTAGTATGTCATATTTTTGTGGACTATTTTTATAGCTTATGGTGAAAAACCAAATTACATTACGTAGCTTACTAGCTTATTTTTGGAGCTTAATAAATTAGTTTTGGAGTTATTGGGCTCACGGCCCAATAAGCCTCAATAAGCCATGGCTTATTGAATGCTTATTGTGGTCTGGATTATTTTGTTAGCTATTGTTTTGGACTTATAATTACTAATGGGCTTTGGTATTGGGCCAAAAGTATATATAATACGTATGAATATCTTAATGGATCCTTATTAGGCCTTAAGGCCCAATAAGCGTAAATTAGTCGTTTTAAGAGATTTGATGGACTTTTGGAAAGCGAGACATACTTATGAATTTATTTTGGAAGTCGTTTTGGAAATACGTTTTGGTGAACATTGCGAAATATGGATTCTTGGTATTTTGTTGGAAAATGGTGAATTAGCGAAAAATTGTTCGAAATTATGGTTTAAAACCTAGGAAATCGTTGTATAAACGTACGGGCCATGTCGTAATTTCATAAAAAGTCTATACTTAGAATTTTTACTAAAAACGCGATTTTCAATAAAATAAGAAAATATTATTATTTTAATAAATCGACTAAAAGGCGAAAATTATATTTTTTCGAAACTTTTTTAAATTGTTTAGTATAATTAAGCGTTTCGTTTATTATAACTTAATTGGTGAATTAATGGTAACTAAGTGTACCGAATGGAAGTACCAAGATATATATATATATATATATATATATATATATATATTTATATATATATATATATATATATATATATATATATATATATATATATATATATATATATATATATATATATACACAAGTATTTGTTACTTATCTATTATACTAAATAGTATAAGTATGTACTATACTAAGGTACAAGTTGAAGTATGATATTTTTAGAGTTAAGTTGTCAACCATCACACCACTAAAAATGTTAAGAATAACCGTATAACGCGCATCTGACCTCTATGCATCAAATCTGGAAAAACTGTTTTTGAAAATGAGTGTTATAAAGTGTGACATTAATGGACTAGGTCGTGTCCGAACGTCGTTGCATTTGGCTGTGTGAATATTAAAGTTTGCGGTCAGACCCTTTACTTAAGTTGAGTTCCTCGTAGCCCCACTCTTAAATATCTTATTTCTGTTGGAGAAAAATGATACTCAGAATCTGTTTTTGATCTGTTTCATGACTGTTAGCAAAAATGGATCAAATTAAGCTTAAAGTTGGTTTTGGTTTCTAAGTCAGTTTTAGCAAGCTTAATCTCAGTCTATAAGCTAGATTTTTCAAGTTTTAAATGTGTAAATTTCCATTTTAAGATCTTAGGTGTCTATGGTTTGAAACTGTGATCATAAGATCAAGTGTATATGAATTTTGAGATCAAATTAGCTTTAGCTGTTTTTGTTGCTTTAATAAGTATTGCATAGTTGATTTAAAAGGGTTAGAAGCATGTCCTTATGCCTGCATTTGTGAATGGGAGATTTGGATGTCAATTGCATCAGATAGTAAACAGTTTTTGAGGGCACTTTCAAGTTTAAATTTCAGTTAGTAAAAGTAGATTTTAGGTCTTAATTTTTAGAGCACAAGTAGTTTATAGGGCATTTTGAATCTGTTTGAGCTTAATTTTCTATAAGTAGCTTATTTAGTTAACTATTTTAAGTCTCAAATCAGCATTTTTGTCTTTTCTAAATAAAAAGAAACTCAGCAGGCACTAAGTCAAAAAGCCATTTTCACTTAGCTTTTTCTTTAAGTTTTTGATTTTCAAATTAGTTTTTAAAAGTTGTTTTAAGTAGATTTGAGGTCAAGCTTTTAGGATGTATAAGCTAGATTTCCATAATGTTCCATTTACTTAGTTTAAAATAAGCTTAAAAGTAGCTATTGTGTCAGTTTGGTAACCAGTTTTGAGATAAATGCTTAATTTGGATTTTTCAGCTTATAGCTTTTATTTGTTGCTTATTTCTAGTCTATACTAGCTTATTAGGATAGGATTTAGCTGTTGATAGCTTAGTTAGTCTTGTTTTTAGCTTATTGAAGTTCTTTTCATGTTGGTCAAGTAAAAAGCTCATAATCCTTTAAGTGTTCTGTCTATTTTTAAAAGCTAATTTCCAGCTTATTCTCTAGCTTTCATAAAAGGTTGTTTATATAAAGTTTGCTTATTTCCATCTGCTTTATAACTTTGTTTTTAAAAAAAGTTTTGAAAATAAAAGTTTTTGCAAAATGTTAGGCCATGGGATTCGAACCCATGACCTAACCCTTAGCACACACTCGTCCCTATAACACACACACTGTCCATCTCGCCCTTGGGTCCTTTTCAGTTTAGGTTTGCAAGATTTATTATTTAAGGGTGTTTAGGTTATTTTGCTTATGAGCTTCTTTAAGCTTATTTACCTGCTTAATTGATTAGTTTTTCTAGTTTTCTCATTTTTCGTAAGTTTCAATTAAGTCAAAGTACTTTCCTTAATTTTTCCAGATTTTATATAATCAGTTTACTATTTTTAATCTTTAATTTTCATTAAATCAGTTTTTAATTCATATTAATTAAAATAAAAGTCAAAAAAATAATTTTTTTTAGAAAATTTTCTTTTAACATTTAGAACCTAGGAAAATTAGATTTGCTTTCGTAGGGTTTAAATTGCAAAATCTTGTTTTTTAAAGAACGGGATTGAATCCCGTTCATATTTTTAGAGTTTTTAAGCTTAAATCTTTTCCGTTTTTGGTCTAGTTTTCTTTGTCCTAGCTTTTTAGTTAATTAAGACTTATAGAAAAACCAAAAAGATCATTGTAGGGCTTAATTTTATTAATTTAGGGTTTTTAGGTCCCATTTAGGATTCCCGATTTGCATTTTTAGTTAAAATTTAATTTCCCGTTATTGTAGTTAGGTTTAATTGACCCTTTATTTGCTCACTATTAGGATTTTAGAAAACAAATTATCTTCGAACCAATTCAAGTCATTGTCCAAATAACAAACGAGGTCTCGATTTCACAATTCTTTGGGTGAAACGACCCGGTAAACACTTATCGGTTTCTTACGTAGAATATTTTTCGCGTGATTTTTCATACTACCTTTGTCCTCAAGGGTAGTTTAGGAATTTAATTATCATTATATTATTATACGTATTAAAACTATCAACGATCAATACCCTATCGACTGTAATATAGTATTAGGTAAGTCCAGGTCGTTCCACGGGATTTGTAGCAATTCACAGATTATTTATCAAGTAACAAAGCTAATTGATTGTCACGGATCAAATAGCCAAAACGTGTGTATAAATCAAGCAAGGAACAAGTCATGATCCACATCACATAATAGATATAGATAGAGCAAGACTTTATATAAACAAAGCATACAAGTCATATATGACGGGTAATCATAATAACAAGCATATCTACCAATGATAACATAGAATCCTTTTAGACTGTATACTACATCATCACGAGCGCATTAAGAATGGTTTATATCCAATATGCATATATATGAATTCCTCCCAACCTGGTCGGTCAACATAAGGAAGGGTCTTAAACATCATTATACTTGGGTTATTTATCAATTTACCACACAATTCTCACAAGTATGATATTGATTCGTATGGCCAACACGATTCAAAATACATCAAGACAATTAATCCATTAGGCCTATTTCAATTGCAATGATATACCAAAAGATAAAAAATAATTCAAGTAAAGATAACATCAAATTCATAAACATGTATATTCATAAATTATAGCAAAATCATCAAATATCATATCATGTTTCACATATGAGAACAAAGTAACAATACCAATATTTTGACTACAACAACCACCAACCTAAAACTAATAGTTCCAAGATCAACCAACAACCAAATGCTACCGAGATAACCCAAAAAATACCAAATAACTTCTGGAAATCCACAACATATCACCAAATGGAGTGTTTGGTAACAAGGTTTATGGTGATGATCTTACGAGAATTTGGTGTGAATCCTCTAAGAATCAAAATGGGACGTGTTTAGATTCCGGAAATGGATGGAATGTGGTCTAGATATGGTGTTATAATTCTGGAAATTTGTGGCTATGGTGGTGGTGGTGATATGGTGGTTTTTGATGGATCAAAAGGGTGTTTGGATCATTGGATCCTAAGATCCTCACCTAGTTCTCCACCTCTCAAATAAAGGTGGATGTGAGAAATGAGTTTGTGTGTGAGAACCCTAGAGTTCTAGTGGTATTTATAGGCTTTTGGGAACAATCTAGAACCAAGTGGGGGTGTTTAGGTTTGGGTTTTGACCTAAATTCATAACTTTAATGCTACAGACTGAAAGTGCATCGTACTTACTCCAAAAGTGCGTCGTACTTTGTTTGTAATGGTTTTCGTCATAACAACAGAAAAGTGCGCCACACTTTTTTACAAGTGCGGCATACTTTGGGCATTTTCAGCTCGTGGCCTTTTCCAAAGTTGTAGATAACTGAATTCTCTTTCCGTGGCCGCTTGAATCAACTAAAACGGCATTCGTATGACCGAGTTATGGCCAAAACAGTGAACAGGTGTCGGGAGATCTTTATCTTCAGTTATTTCTTCGTTTAAGCTTCAAATCTTTGTGTATTCTTCCGTTTTCTTCCACGACACGTACATAGAACCTACAATAGCAAATATACTCGATTAAGTACTAAAAGTTCTTATTATTAACCAATTTATATACATAAAAGCATTGATAACGCGTATAGAAATATGTATAATTTAAGCGTTATGAAAACCCACCACATTTAAAACTTTGCTTGCCCTCAAGCAAATCTAAGAAAAGAAATTTAGAAAGAAAAGTTCTTACATGACAAAACAAGGAAATTTTTTAGATACATATTTTTTAGATTTTGATATATTTTTTTATTTTGATATATTTTTATTTAATTTTAATTTTTTTATTGGGCGCAAGCACCCCCACACTTAAGGGTTTGCTTGTCCTCAAGCAAAATAAAGAAAAATAATAAGCTTTACAAAATAAATTTAGAATTGTGAAAAATATTTTTGGATTTTTAATATGTGAAAGCAGAGATGTTTGACAATACCCAATGATCTTCAAGCTGTAATAACATGACTAAGCACCTCACGAATAAGGTAAAGTATAATTCACTCAAACACTCGTATGTGATGTAATAGAGGGTAAAAGGGAAATCACACTCAATCGCTCAGTCATGATTCATTTCATACTATAGGCTTGTATAAGAAACAAAACTGCACCGACAAGGCGTAAGCACCAAGTATAATTATCAAAAGATGACTTTTATTCGGTTGTAATGTACAGGCTAAGCATAAGGGTGTGGATAAGGCATGGGAAATATATACTAGAAATGGTTTTATAATATACATGTCGACAAGTCCAAGAATCCACGTTGCTAGTTACGACAATCCACAAACCCGCGAGGTTATCGAACATTCAACCTCTCTCGATCATAATAAAACCGGCACAAATGTAATATAGCAATACGTCACAAGCAACCAACATCTCAACTATTATTCATACTTTTCTTTTTCTTTCTTTTTTTCTTTTTTTTTGATTTTTTATAACTTTTTTTTTTCATTTCATTTTTTTTCTTTATTTTTTTTCTTTCAATCAATCTTTTACACAACTAACAATTCCCCCACACTTGAGATAAGAATACATCACAAAAAATACGAAAATGAAGCAGGCCTTATTCATCTTCATTGAAATGGCGCAACACTCATAGCAAAGCGCGAGAAAACCATAAGCAAAAATTAACCAATCATACCGAGCAACTAGCAACCAACCATAGGGACTTTCGACAAGGGGTAAGGCTAGGCTAAAGGTTATTTTTTATTTTTTTAAGTGGATAAGAAAAATGAATAGAATGGCTCAGCGGGTTAAACTGAGGTATCTAGCATTAAAGATGAGTGCTAACAAACGGGTTCCATTTGGGTGGTTAGCTAATCAGTATAATTAGCTAAAATAATAATATGTTAAATGGAATGGCTATTTGGGTTAAATCCTAAGTTGCCTCTTTATCACATAAAAAATACCTATATCACGCGAACGTGATCTCACTACGGTCTCGTAATGATTTTAAGCACAAGTTCTAGAATCAATAAATCACCAGCACACTCATAATCAAAGGAATCAAGCATAAAATACGTATGCTATATACAGGCTCAAAATCCTCACATATTTACTGGAATGGTTATAAATGCGCAAGTAATGTTATCAATCCCGAGTCGGATTTGCTTTATCAATTGGGACACATCTCTGATTTCAAAACTTTATTTATTTACTATGTTTTATTCTAATATATTAACCTAAGTGGCAAAAAAATTTAAAAACAAGAATATATTTTTAGATTACCGAGGGCGGATAAAAGTTACAAATTAATAATGAGTCTGATTTTTCAATTTATTTCCCCCCCCACACTTAAGTTGAGCATTATGCGTAATTAGAAAATAACTTAAAAATAGAATAATAGGAAAATAAATATAAGAGAAACGAAACTTCCCGGGGCTCATAAGTACTTGATTGAATTCCGGAAGATATGGCGCGAAACAGAACGCCAAGCATGTGTATTCTACCACATGTAATATACTGATCCAAATATATCACACCCCAAGTGATAAGATGCCAACCACCAATCCAAGCTCCACCTGTTTTATTTAATCTGCAAAATAAACTAAACTACAAAAAACCGTAAAATATAAAGCGCACTTTCGTAGGCACCACGATTGCATTTAGCGTATTCAACAAGCCTTTAAACCCCTCGGTGGCCCGAGTGGACGAGTTATAGTCTCGTGAGGGTTTTCAGCGAACACACCCACAAAGTTCAAAACAATTTTTTAAATATTTTTTAATATTTTTTATACACAATTTACTAAAACAAACACACATAAAATCTTTTTTTTAGTTTTTTAGACAAACACTAATCAAGCACATAATATATCTTTTAAAAAAAGTTCACATATAGAGATTAAAACAAATATTTTGGGTTTTTTTAATTTTTAAGCATAAATCAAACATACAATAATTATATAAGGTATAAAACAAACAATTAACAAAATTATATACCTTTTATTTTATTTATTTATTTTATATATGTCTTTTAAATTGATGACCAGAAGTGCGGCGCACTTAAAAGAAAGTGCGGTGTATATCGCATCTAATTTTTTTATTATTTTTCAAATATTCAAATACAATGGCGGGAAATATTTAATAAAAGTGCGCCGCCACAAACATATGTGCGGCGGTTTTATTATAATAGAATACATATTTTTAGATTTTTACTTATTATTTAATACCACAAATACAAACACATTCACAAATACAGGCAAAAAAAAATAGACAAACACAAACAAACCAACTAAACAAAAAGAAATACAAAACTATTTTATTTTATAGTTTTGACAAATTTTTTTGCGCAAGCAAACACATACAAATAAGCAAGCATGCAAAAACAAATAAAAAACACATTACAAATACTCACAGTTGATAAAACAAAAAGAAATTGCATCTGATTATTATTTTTATACAAAACTGATTTTTTCATATGCAAGAGCAAAATGCGGCGCACAAAGTTAATTGTGCGGCGTACTTTATGCAAATTTTATAAAATTTCATTTTTTTTACAGATGCAATGCAAGAAATAAAACAAAACTAATAAACATAAATCATGGCTTTATTATATGAACAAGAAAATGCCAGAAAGCAAAATAAGGCAAAAAATAATTTAGAAATAAAAATCTTTTTGGTTTTTTAATGACAGCTAAATATTCACAAAATTACAAAGGTGTATAATCAAATAAAACGGGATTTCAAATGATCACATACATGACACTAGCAATTTGGGGGTTTTGTTTTGGTTTTGGTTTTGGTTTTAAATCAGATTCAGCAGGTGAAAATTCTGCAGAAAGTGCGTCGTACTTGGTGTATGTGTGGCGTACTTTCTGGGGAAAAATGAATTTTGGGTTCCGTTTGCCAGAAAACGGTACGATGAGTTTATAAAATTTGATTTTCATCAGTCACGAGATGGACAAGGTCACAAGACAAGTATGACGATTTTGGTGTGAAAACGATGCACTTTGGGTATAAACCTGCAAAATAACAAACGTCAACAATGCAAGTGCGACGCACTTCAACAGAAGGGTGGCGTACTTGCAGCAACAGAAGACAATTTTAACATATTTTAGGGGATTTAGAACACGAAACACATATAAGATGCACAAGAACAAGCAAACAATCTGCAAATAACTAAACAAATCCCCGGCAGCGGCGCCAAAAACCGGATGTGTGTTTTTACAAGCTTTAAATTTATAATAACTAGAAATACCGATTTTGACTAAAAACACAACATTCGGGAAAGTATACCCTATCGAGTGTAATATAGTATTAGGTAAGTCCAGGTCGTTCTACGGGATTTATAGCAATTCACAAATTATTTATCAAGTAACAAAGCTAATTGATTGTCACGGATTAAATAGCCAAAACGTGTGTATAAAGCAAGCAAGGAACAAGTCATGATCCACATAACGTAATAGATATAGATCGAGCAAGACTTTATATAAACAAAGCATACAAGTCATATATGACGGGTAATCAGAATAACAAGCATATCTACCAATGATAACATAGAATCCTTTCGGCCTATATACTACATCATCACGAGCACATTAAGAATGGTTTATATCTAATATGCATATATATGAATTCCTCCCAACTCGGTCGGTCAACATAAGGAAGGGTCTTAAACATCATTCTACTTGGGTTATTTATCAATTTACCACACAATTCTCACAAGTATGATATTGATTCGTATGGCCAACACGATTCAAAATACATCAAGACAATTAATCATTTCGGCATATTTAAATTGCAATGATATACCAAAAGATAAACAATGATCCAAGTAAAGATAACATCAAATTCATAAACATGTATATTCATAAATCATAGCAAAATCATCAAATATCATATCATGTTTCACATATGAGAACAAAGTAACAATACCAATATTTCGACTACAACAACCAACAACCCAAAACTAATAGTTCCAAGATCAACCAACAACCAAATGCTACTGAGATAACCCGGAAAATACCAAGTAACTTCTGGAAATCCATAATATATCACCAAATGGAGTGTTTGGTAACAAGGTTTATGGTGATGATCTTAAAAGAATTTGGTGTGAATCCTCTAAGAATCAAAATGGGAAGTGTTTAGATTCTGGGAATAGATGGAATGTGGTCTAGATATAGTGTTATAATTTTGGAAATTCGTGGCTATAGTGGTGGTGGTGATATGGTGGTTTGCCATGGATCAAAGGGGTGTTTGGATCATTGGATCCTAAGATCCTCAGCTAGTTCTCCACCTCTCAAGTAAAGGTGGATGTGAGAAATGAGTTTGTGTGTGAGAACCCTGGAGTTCTAGTGGTATTTATAGGCTCTTGGGAACAATCTAGAACCAAGTAGGGGTGTATAGGGCCGGGTTTTTACCCAAATTCGTGAATTTAATGCTGTAGACTGAAAGTGCATCGTACTTACTCCAAAAGTGCGTCGTACTTTGTCTGTAACGGTTTTCGTCATAACTGCAGAAAAGTGCGCCACACTTTTTTACATGTGCGGCGTACTTTCGGCATTTTCAGCTCGTGGCCTTTTGCAAAGTTGTAGATAATTGAATTCTCTTTCCGTGCCGCTTGAATCAACTAAAACGGAGTTTGTATGACTGAGTTATGGCCAAAACAGTGAATAGGTGTCGGGAGATCTTTATCTTTAGTTATATCAGTTATATCTTCGTTTAGGCTTCAATTATTCGTGTATTCTTCCGTTTTCTTCCACGACACGTACCTAGAACATACAATAGCAAATATACTTGATTAAGTATCGAAAGTTCTTATTCTTAACCAATATATATACATAAAAGCATTGATAACACATATAAAAACATGTATAATTTGAGCGTTATCAACGTACTTTCTTATTTTAGTTTTCACAAAACAAGATATAACAGTAGCATATTACCCGACGATCATCATTCTTATATACCAGAATAGCATAGGACGTGTAATACTTTAAAAATAGAGGTTTGCATAAAAATTCATAAACCAAAACCAGATAATTTAATTTTCCTTTCAATTATAACACATACTACTTTTTTTTAAACTAATCAGATTGTCAAGTGGTTTCCTGATTGGAATTCTGGATACACTTGGAAAACCAAAACTTGAATAAATAAATATCCAAAACTATGGAGGAGACACTGACTATGAATAACAAGTGTTAATGCAGAATCTTAACACAAGTATTAAGAAGAATATAATAAGAACTTTCCTATAGATTTCTATTAAGCTTCAATGCTTCTATTTGTTATCATACATAACTCTATGCCGTAGGGTTCCTTGTCCTAAGTGACAAGACAAGAATATTTTATATATATATATATATATATATATATATATTTTAATTAAATTTTTTTTATTGTGTGTGAAATTTTAGAAAATATTTTTGGTTTTTTTGTAACAAATAAGTGCAAAAGGCGCACGCACCCCCTACACTTAAGGGTTTGCTTGCCCTCAACCAAAATAAGGAAAATAATAATCTTTACAAAACAAACATAGAATTATGAAAGAAAAAAAATATTTTTGGATTTTTAATATGTGAAAACAGAGATGTTTGACAATACCCAATGATCTTCAAGCTGTAATAACATGACTAAGCTCCTCACGAATAAGGAAAAGTATAATATACTCAAACACTCATATGTGATGTAATAGAGGGTAAAAAGGAAATCACACTCAATTGCTCAGACATGATCCATTTCATACCATAGGCTTGTACAAGAAACAAAATTGCACCGACAAGGCGTAAGCACCAGGTATAAATATCAAAAGAGGACTTTTATTCGGGTTGTAATGTACAGGCTAAGGGTTTATAAGGGTGTAGATAAGGCATGGGAAGTATATACTGGAAATGGTTTTATAATATACATGTCAACAAGTCCAAGAAACCCATGTTGCTAGTTACGACAATCCACAAACCCGATAGATAATCGAACATCTCAACTATTATTCATATTTCACTCTCTCTCTTTTTTTCTTTTTCTTTTTCTCGATTTTTTTTCACCTTTTTCATTTTTTTCCATCTTTTCCATTTTCGCACAACTAACAATTCCTCCACACTTAAGATAAGGATACACCACAAAAATACGAACACGAAGGTGTACAGTCTTCATCTTCGTTGGAATGGCACAATACTCATAACAAAGCCTGAACAAATTGTGAGCAAAAATCAACCAATCGTACCAAGCAATCAGCAACCAACCATAGGGACTTTCGACGAGGGGTAAGGCTAGGCTAAATGTTATATATTCTTTTTTGTATTTTTTTTTCTGGATGAGAAAGATGAATAGAATGGCTCAGCGGGTTAAATTAGGGGTATCTAGCACTAAAGATGAGTGCTAACATAAGAGTTTTATTTGGGTGGTTAGCTGATCAGTGTAATTAGCTAAAAGAATAATATGCTAAATGGAATGGCTATTTGGGTTCAATCCTAAGTTGCCTCTTTATCACTTAAAAATACCTTTATCACGCGAACGTGATCTCACTGCGGTCTCGTAATGATTATCAAGCACAAGTTCTAGAATCAATAAATCACCAGTACACTCATACAATATTTAATCTGATACCAATGCTCCAGAAAAGGCGACAAAACTACAAATACACAGCCGTAACGACGGATGAGACACTTGCAATTTCTCACTCCTTAACTTGAGAAAGCTAAAGATAAAATCATCTTAGGTATCAAGAATGGATACCTGAATCCTTAAGATCTAAACCTTACAATTTTTCTGGGTGGTATAAATGTGCTAGTAATGTTATCAATCCAGTGTCAGATTGCTTGAATGTGATCAATAAGATGTTATTTTTCAAAAAAAAAACTCTTTTCATCTTGACACTACTCGTCATCATCCTGTTGTTGCTGCGGTGGTGGTAGTGGGTACTCCTGATAGTACTCGTCATACTGCGGCTGAGCGTAACCAGGTAGGTTGTAGGCTCCCTATAGTGGAACACTATAAACCCCATCCATATG
>BQNB010123586.1:0-18495 GCA_026074375.1 Tanacetum coccineum
TCCATAAAAACCATCCCATTTGACACCAAATCATCCCTAATATTATCCTCAACCCATTCCTATTACTAAAAATCACCATGCATGAAGTTATAAATCTTTGATTTCTTGAAGATTTTGGGTTTTAGGGTTTTTGACTTGATTCAAAGAAAAAGAGTTAACAAGGGATTGATTTTAGAAAGTTTTGGGTATATCAAAGAGTTTGGTTTTCTTTGGTTTTCCCCTTTTGGTTTCGGCAGCCCAACACAACACCCTCTAGGGTTGTGTTTGATCTTTTTAAAGCATCTCATTGTAAGTTATAAGTGCTTCCTCAAACACCTCTTTATTGTTTTGATTTTCTAGTTAATGCATGTGCTTGATGCTTGATTATTATGATCATGCAAGCATTGATTATGGATGATCTTGATTAATTGGTGTAAGTGAGGAAAAATGTTTGTTAGATAGTGTACTTTGATGATTAGTGGCCTTGTGATGAATTAGTTGAGGATTTAGAGGGGTTATGGATCGATTTAGAATAGGATTTAGTAGACTGTTTTGGGACAGCAGGTAAACGGAGCTTGTTCTCCAAAATTTTGGCCTGGATCCTATGAGATAATTTTATGGGTGAATAGATATAGGTCTTATCATTATGAGATAGTTGGATGCTCAACCAATTCCTCCGTATGAGGGAGATATGGTCAAAATACGAACATGGGTCAATTCTGGACCTTGGATTAGAAAGCATGTTAATGCCAGGGTATTTGAACTAAAAGTTTAGGTTTTAAAGATTTGGTCAATTCTATACATCTTATAGAAGCTCCAGCACTTGGCCTCACATTCATTTCTATTTTAGTTTAGGATTTATGACTAAAACGGCAAAACCAAGAAATTCAGTTAAAACTCTCGTCTGACCTTCGGTTAGTAAAAGTTGATTTCCCGTTGATTGGTAAATGAGTTGAATGATTGGCTTAATGTTTTGAAAACTAGATTCATGTATTTTTCCAGGGGTGAAAACCTCACCTTTATATCTTTTATAAAATGAGAGATATGGTCCGGTGATCATGGCTTAATTCTGCAAACGGTAGTTTTCTGTATTGAGTTAGCGATAGTAAATTGTCCTTTTCTAAAAATTGGTAAACAATTGGAATATGAGGCTTTATGTTATGGAAAGTAGACTTCAAGGAATTTCCAGGGGTGAAAGCCTCATGTCTATATCTTTTTTGGTTTAGGATTTATGCTCTCTTGAAAATGACTAAAATCAGAAAATTGACTTTTACGTCTAGGATTGGAAAAATGAAAAGTAAGACCACATCCGATTGAGATAGGAATTAAGGGACGAGACTTAGTAGATGTTTTTTTTAGTTTGACACTAGCTTAGACATCAATTGACTTTATAAAAACATTTTGGTTTAGTCTTGGGCAATATTGTTTATGTTTTGAATTCTTTAACTAGTATTGTATAACTATTCTATTATAATTGATTCTAATATATATTCTAAGTCGCGACTTGACTTTATAGTCTCGACTAATATTTGAGTCATCTTCTCATTGTGGTTTCTCTTCGATAATCACATACGGTGAGTTCATAGGCCCCATCTTTTCTTCTTTAATGGTTTTAATAACTATTTTCGGGGTGGAATACATGCTCGTTTCAATAATTTATTGATTCCAATTTTCATAAGGTTACATGAATGTTATATACTAATCGAACTTTAATTGCTCTCACATGATTTCTATTACAATGTTGATTACATGGTTGATATACCATTGATTTATTTTTAGCTTGAATATGACTTACAATGATTGAGATCATTGTTTATCTATTTAAAAAACTGTGAGTTTTAGAACATATTTACTTGTTTTTTAAATTAGACACAGTGCTTGAAGGTTATGCTTGACTGATTCTGAGTTTATCTTCCATGCGTACTATTGCAAAAAACACCTAAATTCATTGCATGTTAATTACTTGATGGGTGAGCGCTTTACATTAAGTAGATCTATTGGCAGTGACTGCACCTGTCTGGGGTTTGTGACATTCCATGCGCGATACCCTAAAGGACATTTTATATTGAGAATTTCTTAAGGGATATTGCAATATTACCTTGTTGAGGGGAAAATTATATGCATATTTTATATGCTTGGTTAACGTTTCAGTGGCATGAGCTTAATGCGATAATATATACTTTTCCTTACATGACATTGATTCGTTGCACAGGTCGAGGATGGTGATTCTTAAATCATTACTTGAAATTATTTCAATGCTTTTACTTAAACCTATGAATTCACCCAACATTATTGGTGAGTTTTTGCATGTATTTTATCTAGGTTTATTATATTGTAGCTATGCATTGGGGATGCTTCGGTTTAGTCGCGTTGGATATCAAAACTTAAGGACTTTAGTTTTCTTCACTATTCGATAAAACTTTGTAACTTTAAAATATACAAATTGAGCTCGTTTTTAATCTATTGTAATCTTGTTAAATTATAATTTATCTTAGGACTGGAATTTATGCTGAATTTTAAATCGAATGTGACATTTTATTAAACGTCTTTTTTGAGGTCGTTTTCTGTAACTTGTACTTTATACTATGAAGTAGCACCCCAAAGTGGTATTCCGCTGCGTCATTGTGATTTTATGAGGGTGTTACAAGAGGTTATGTTGCTACGTACCACAGTGTTAGCTCAATAGTCACAGATTAGAGAGTTGCAGTCAGCAGACCATAGGAGACAGACCGCGGCAGATCGCAGGAGGCAAAAGCAGTTCATAGAGGCACTGAAGCTGCTGAAGAGGCTTCAGACTCAGATGACAGAGTTTGAGAGACAACAGGGACCTGCCAAAGGTCCTGCACAGCCAGATGCACCAGAGGAGGCTGGTAGCAGTTCCTAGATTCTGTTATGGCTAGTTGTTTTGTACAGCCTACTAAGTATTACGGGTTCAATCCCGGCTAGTATGGCTTTAGGTTGTATATATTCTTTTATCTTGTAACCTAATCATTGTGATCATTTTGTATCTGAACCAATCATGTATGTTTTCCAATTATATATGGAATGGTGGTATTATGTCATGTCTGTAATCGAATTTATTATGAATGAATGTCGATTTAGCTACACCATTGTTAATTTTAATTCAGTTGTGCATTTCACTGTGTGATGTGATCTCATTTTACTTATTGGGTATATGTCATGTCATGGTTATGATTTTATGAAATCTAACGGGTATTATATTTTCTTGTGATTGAAGAAAATGGCACCAAAAAGAGCCACGAGGTCAAACATAGCCCCAGAAACAACCAACACCACATCTGTCACTAATGCCCAACTTCAGGCAATGATTAACCAAGGCGTTACTGCCGCTTTGGCAGCACGTGATGCAAACACGAATGGCGTCGACAGCCACAATTCAGGAACAGGTGCTAGGAGAAACGAGCGAGCCACTCGTGAGTGCACTTACCCAGACTTCATGAAGTGCCAACTTCTAAATTTCAAAGGCACAGTAGGAGTTGTCGAATTGACTCAATGGATTAAGAAAATGGAAACTATGTTTCGCATAAGCAACAGTTCTGTGGAAAACCAAATCAAGTTCTCCACTTGTAATCTTCTGGGAAATGCTCTAACGTGGTGGAACTCCCATGTTATGACTTTTGGTAATGACATTTCTTATGCAATGACCTGGACTGAACTGAAGAAGAAAATGACTGACAAGTACTACCCAAGGACCAAGATTAAGAAACTCAAAGTCAAACTGTGGGAATTAAAAGTGAAAGGTACCGATGTGATAGGGTACAACCAACTTTTTTAGGAACTGGCATTGCTGTGTGGTAGAATGTTTCCTGAATAATCTGACAAGATTAAGAAATACGTCGGTGGCTTACCCGACATGATCCACGGAAGTGTAGTAGCATCCAAGCCTAAGACAATGCAAGAGGCAACTGAAATAGCAATCGAAGTGATGGATAAGAGAATCCACACTTTTGCTGACCGTCAGACAAAGAGTAAAAGGAAGTTTGAGGACACCTCAAGGAACACTCAGAACCAACAACAACAATAGAACAAGAGGCAGAACACTGGCAGGGCTTACACTGCGGGATCGGGTGAAAAGAAGCCATACTACGCCTTTATCTTATCTTCTGACATATCTTTCATATACTTTTTTGTCTCTCTGGTAACCACACTTTATTTTTGTAGGTGGTGATTTGAAGGCACATCTTGACATGGCAAATCCTGAACATAAGTTAGTCACATAAACGTAAAACTATTATTGTTTACATATATAATGGTTTTAATACCATACCTTGAAATAACTTTTCTAGAGACTTGATAGGTTTCAAACATGGTTGTTCCGGTCGAATCTCGTAGTTTTGGGACTATAATACGTACTGGAGTTTTTTTCTACTTTCAAATTCTATCCGCCGGTTCGCGAGTAAGTCGGTTAGTATAACGTCTACCCAAACATGACACGTTTATTAATTGTGTCAAGAAACTTAACCCTAACCAAGACGTGTGTAACACATGTAAATTGAGCTGCATGTAGCCCGTCCAATATGTGGGTTAAATATGTAAAAGCTCAAATAATAGGAGTCCATGTTGATAAATGTCATGATCAAATGATAAACAAACAATTCAGTTGCTTGGATTATGAATCAGACCAATTAATCGAAGTTGTTTTGACTTTTGACCTAAGCATTATTGGGCTAAGGGGGTGTTTGACTAAGCTTATGAGTTGGGCTTATGCTTATGTTATATAAGCGGCTTATTGTTTATATATCATAAGCGCATAAGCTCACGTTGAGTGTTTGTATTAGCTTATATTTAATAAGTTGATAACTTCATATAAGCTTAGCCAAACACCCTATAAAGAAGTAGATACAAATAAACAATAGCAAATTCCCACTACACCACTTGGGTTTCACTCCTCTATGCAATTTTACACTAATTTATATATAAGTGAATCGATTCGAGCTATGTTTCTAACTCTAAACGAAAAATGGTTTTAATGGGTCAGATTTGACCAAAAGTATTTTTTTAGGAAATGGTTGTGACTTTGTTATATTTATGTGTTGATATTGGTGAAACTGTTTTGTAATTGCGCATGTGAAATTTCAGACATGTCATAGGAGTAAAAGTATGTTAAATGAAGAAGTATTTGCTAAATGGTGGTATTCGAACTTGATAAATGAAAATTTAAATTTGCTTCACCATCACCCACATATTGATTTCATGATGATTGTTGTTTTTATATTGTTACTTCGAGATTACAGGATTTGAGTATATGTTGGGAGTAAACCATTACTCTTTTTCAAATAAAAATCTTTTGAAAATTATATACCTTCAAAAATTAAATGTTTAGTGTTTCAATAATTTGTTCGTATCATAATGTAGCATCAATATTTTCTATTCATACATCAGATAAAAAAATTACATAATATTAGAAATCGATTTCCTATATAAACACTATTCAACAATTTAAAATTTTGGCCCGTTAATTTCACGGGTCAATAAACTATAACAAGATATACATAACCGGAAAAAAAATTGCAATCTTTTAGTACACGAGAAACTAGACTGGAACAACCCTGAAGGACAACATTATCCTCATGATTTGCGAAAGCCACTACATTGATACCTAACTCTCGCCGGTCGTTTGTCAAAAACGAGTCACATATTCACGATGCTACCTAAACAAAAACAATTGGGTGAAATGTGAAATATATTAAATACAGAAAAACTACCACAAAACACACAACATCTAAGGACATGTCCCGTAGTAATATTTACTCAACTAATGCTCATTTAGCCCTGGTTTAATGCACAAAAACATGGAAATTTTAGCCGAACACATGTTGATTTCTTGTACGTATCAATTTGCCTAACTTGCTATTAAAACTAATGCTCGTTTAGCTCGTATTTAATGCATAAAATCATATATGTTTGAGCAGAAAACATGCTGATTTACAGAACTTATCACTTTGCCTAACTTCCCGTGAAACTAATATTCGTTTAGCCCGTGTTTAATGCACAAAAACATGTAAATTTTAGCCGAAAACATGTTGATTTGCTGCACTTATCAGTTTGCCTAACTTCACATGAAAACTAATGCTTGTTTAGCCAGTGTTTAATGCACAAAACGCGTAAGTTTGAACCGACAACAAGTTTATTTTCAGTGCCTACCAGTTTGCCTAACTTCATATTAAAACTAATGCTCCTTTAGCCAATTTTTATTGCACAAAAATGTGTAAGTCTTAAACAAGAACATGTTTATTTCCTTCACTTATTACTTTGCCTAACTTCCTATTAAAACTAATGCTCATTTAGCTTGTATTTCATGCACAAAAAAGTGTACGTTTGAGCCGAAAACATGCTGATTTCCAACGATTATCACTTTGCCTAAATTCATATGACAACTAATGCTCGTTTATTGATAAGTGTTAAATTGTATATATAAAATACCCAGGATTTTGCCAATAAAAGCCAAAAATATGCCAAAAGATGGAAATATGTGTGCTTTTGTGTCATAATGTGCATGAAAGGATATTAAAGTCAAAAAGAGCAAAAACGAGCAAAAAGTCGGATCAGCCCGACACAAGGAAAAAGTCAAAATAAGTCAAAAGAGGTCAAAATCAAGAAAGTCATGTCAAAGTTGAAGAAAAATGACCATTATACCCTTTGAAGTGAAAGAAATTACCAAAATCAAAACCATTACTTGTTTACTAAACTACAAGGGCCATATATGTCAAATCCGAAAGTTGTTTTAACACTACATTTGTGGAAAAGAAACACAAGGACTACTTTTGCAAATACCCTAAACTTTCAAACATCATACGCGGTTAAACTCTTCCCCTAACCGTTCCTAACTTCTTTTCCCGCCAAAACCCAACAAACCCAACTTCCCAAACTCTTTCCCGTTTTTTCCTACACTCACCCCACCTCGTATTTACCCATTTCCACATCATTTTGCACACGTGGTAGCTTCCTATTGGTCCGAACACCTCACCATACATCATCAACGGCTTAAATTCAAATGAATAAGATCCAATGGCTAGGAATGATGGAGTGTCTCATCCTTTCTTCACCCTCATCTATAAATAGAAGCTTGTAATAGCTAGTGAGATATATAGAGAGTTTAGTTCAGTTTATTTTGTAATTTTCTCTTTTTAGTTTTTGTTTACTGTTCATTTTGTCGAATTAAGTTTTTTTTAATCTTTCAATTCAGTTGTACTACTTGTTTCTTCTCTTGTACTCTTCTTTTAAAAGCAATAAAGCAAGTTGAGTTGAGTTTGTTTTCAAGTTTTCATGTTATAAGCTAGTTTAAGTCAATAAGCTTGTAATAAGCTCAATATAGCTTATTCTATTTTCTTTTGTTCTAAAATTGTTCTAATATTCTTAAAAGTCTTCTAGATACTGAATTTGTCTATTTTAGTTCAAAAATGTTCATTTGAGTTCAATTAGATAGAATTTGGAAGCAATAAGGAAGAATAAGCTCAAAGAAGCTTATTGAGCTTAAGCTCTTGGTTTAGAGGCAAGGTGCCATTAGGATATTGAATTTTAAGGCCATTCACTCAGAAAGAGTGGCCTGGTGTCTGAGATTACATAAAATTCAGGTTTCACTTTCTATTTTTTTTATTATAGCATTTGAAGCTTATCCTAAATGCTTATTGAGAATTCAAAAATGCTTATTCCTTATTGAAGTGTGTTTAGTTGATCATTAGTTTTAACTGTTTTTAATTTTCCATTACCTATTCTAGTTAAATAATTCTCTTAGTTGAATATGATTTTATTAAGTGTCAAATAGCTAGCTGAGAAAGTACTTATTTTTAAAACACAAGCTTTAGTTTTTAGTGCTTAAATAGCTTAATTAGGTTAGTTAAAGATTGAGTAGATATAAGATTTTAACAGTTTTAGTTCTAAAATAGATTTTAAGTGAAATTTAGTTAGGATAGAATTAGTTAAGTAGTGTTTGGTATAAGGTGATTTTGACCTTAAAAGTCAACTTGATTATGTCAAAACACTTAACATAGTTTAAATTTTCAAAGTGTTCAATTATTTTTATTGGTTACGTAAATGGTTACTGTTTTCACCTTACCCCCATACGATTAAATTACGTTTAGGCATTCCCGGGACCACCAAAACTTTTCTAAGCTTCAACAAATACCCACTTTTTATACCCAATACCCAAAAATTTCTCAATATTATTACCTACATACATATATGGTCGGCTATAGGCTTGTAATATCAAAGAAAATGTCAAAAATTTTCACCTTGGTCTTATGTACATACACTAATAACGGCTTATGTTCCTTGACTCACTATTTACCCTAATTGTACTTCATCTTGTCCTTAAAGGACTTCCTATTCTTCATTTGAGTAGCTCTATGTGATTAGTATAAGGCATTAGAAGGAAAGAAACAAAAACATGTAACATTTCTTTAAGTAAAATCAAAACAAACTCTCCCTTTTGCTCTTTACACCCCCACGAAAACAAATCACAAACACAAACCATCCATAAAATTTTTTTCTACAACACATACAAGCATTCGCATATCATATCTAAGATACCTCAAGATGTTTTAAAGGTTTGGTTAAGCCTTTATAAGAAAAGGAAGCTAGGGTTTTTTCTTGGAAAAGTTAGGGTTTTCATCATCTATTTTCAAGCCAAGGGTGTGATTTGTTTTCCCATTCATCACTCATTTACCTAAGGTTATCTAAAACCCTTTATGAATTTACATTTATGATTTTATGGAGGTATATTATGTTCTATGTAGGCATAAATCACCATAGGATTCTTTAAGCATGCTAAAAAACCACAAGTTTTTACTTGTGATTATGATTTTGTATACTTATTCATGTGTTATGTGATTGTAAATATCATGGAATGAAGGAAATATAAGTATGGCATCATGTTGGTTTAAGTATAAAATGTATATGTACAAACTAGCAAAAGTTTATGATTTCATGTGATGTTAAGGACTTGTTGATCTTGATGATCTTGGACAAATTATGGACCTATGGACACACTTTATATGTAAGACATATGATATAAAGACTTGTGAAGGATTTGTGGTATTTTAATTAGTTGAAAAGAATATAAAACAAAAGTATATAATTAATTATATACAAGTTATAAAAAGGGCTGTTTGGTTTCGAATTCCAAACAGTAGATTTTACATTTTATAAAAATAATACATCTCATGACGTTTCCAAATATGTAAAGAACTCGAAAAACCGATTTATAACGAAGGAGATACGCTAATAACAAGTTTACAATCATTAATACTTTTATAAAAATAATTTTTATAAAACTTTACTGTTCATCAGGGGACTTATTTTTAGAAAACATCATAAATAAATAGAACATTTAATTACGAGAGCGTGCTCGAAAGAATTACTAAAAGCGGAGCTAAAATGAATAAGATACGACGTTTACGGTAATTAAAGTTTACAAAAGTAATTTTATAAACCATGAACAGTAAAAATTACTGTTCATCAGCAGACCCAACTTTATAAAATGTAATAATTTTGATACATCTTTCAATAACAAAGACGTGCTCGAAGGAATGGCTAAAATCGGGATTAAAACGAATAAGTTATTACATTTACGGGTTTACGTCAATTAAAACTGAATTTATAAAACGTCATGACCAGTAAAAGTATTGTTCATCAGAAGGTCTTAAAATATAAAAATGTCATAATTTTATATATCATCTTAATACGAAGATGTGGACGTAAGAAACGTAAGAAACAGGATTAAAACGAAGAAATTGCGTCGTTTTTACTATCGAACTATTTATAAATGTTTTAACTTTCTTAACACGATTTCACTAAAACGATTAGATGGTGATTGAGCTATATAGAATTGTATATGGTAGTAGTTACTCAAAGTGATTAGTACTTATATGACCTATATTGGATTAGGTTGCACTCGATCATTACCGTGACACATTCTCTGTGATATACTTAAACATTCGGCTCATCAGGTGAGTTCCTAGCCCACGTTTTACATGATTTTGTTTTTACAAGTTTTTTGGGGTGGGAAACATTCATGTTTTCAATTAGGACCAATGGATATTTTACTCTTTATGGATTTACGTGTTTGCCCTAAGTAGTGATAACCCTAGTTGAGCCCATTATCATGAACTGTCAATTACTGGATTGTGAGCGCGAATGTTATGAATAGATCTATTGGGATTGACATCCCCGTTCGGGTGATAGCTATCACTGGACAAACGAACGTATACCATGTCGAACATAGAGATGTTGCTGGTTACGAACATCAACATGGCAATAGTAGGCAATTTCCTTATTGTATTCATTCATGGTCGAGCTTCAGATGTCATGAGCTTAGGCAACGTAATTGACATGTATATGATGTTGGCATCTTTGCATTATCATACACTTGGGAATATCTTGTGGTCCTACAATATAGATTATCAAACCTATAAATTCTACCAACATTATTGTGGCGTTTTTAAAGCAATGTTTTCCGGAGGTCATAAGCCACGATGTGCACAGGGATACATGGTGTTTTTGTTTGGATATCATGCATAAAGATTTTGTCGCATTAATTTTGTATAATACTGTTATATAACTAAAGATCTTTTGTATTTGGAACAAGTGAAGCTTCGGGCTTATGTAACAAATACTTTGTCAAATCCAATGTATTGGTTTTAAACGACTTTTTGGTCATTCTATATATATCTTGTGTTATTGATCATTGAAGTAACATGCCCCAGACCCTTATTCCGCTGCGACCCAATTTGGGGGTGTTACATAGACAACGGTAGCGAGCCGTCAGGAATTGGTAGCCTATTTTCCCACAATACTGAGAAAACATCGATGTGTACCTTAGTTTCACCAGAAGGTATCTCTACGAAGGGATCTAAACTAAGAATCGCAAAAACTAAAGTAACTTTATTTATTTAACAATAATATAACGTTTATTAAGCTGATAGGAGCAAAAAGCCACAATTAACCTCTATGAGCTCTAAAGAGATCCAACTACTCCACGCTTAGCATCTAACTTATATTCAACTCTATCATTTTTCGTTCTTCGCAAATTTAAAATCTTTAATAAAAAGATCCGCGAATGCTTAGTCTAATAAAATCAAACTTTGCATATTTAAAGTTCTTATTGAAACTAGCAAATCTTGGCTCTTTTATACTAGAATTTCGCATTTTAAGCTTACTTGTATAATAGACTAGCAAAGTTTACATTTATATATGGTTAGGGCAAGCTAGAGCGCAACTGCTCGATGCAAGTCAAAAATTTTATAGTAAAAATACAAAATATTTCGTGTCAAAACACTTATTCTATTTTGTGAAAATTTTATTTTGGCATAAAAATCATATATTTTTGTGTGGTAAAACGGGGTTATGTGAAGACAAGACAAATGCAAGTAAGATCAAATCGAAGATCCCTCCCATACTAGAACAAAACATTGTCCTAATGTTTAAAGGGTTTCTACGTAAATCTAAAGTCGTTTATTAATTATTCTAATAGATAAACGTTAATCAATAAGATCTAGATATCGGATTCCCATACATAAGCATGTGAAGGATTGAAGATCGAGTGAACGATGGACAAAACCACGAGCACGAGAGTCTCATTAATGCCGGCCATTTCCTGGACATATCAACACCAAACCACGAACAGAGAAAGGAAGTGGCGAGCCTCACTCAGTCACACTTCTTAATAAATATTATATTAATATACTACTACTAGGGATAAGCATGGGTTGCCACCCACGAAGCGCTTGTTTTTGTGCGAGTCTCTAGCTTGACTCTCCCTATATCGTCGTGATGTTAGGGATGAAACACGTGGAAGAGAAAACTTCCATTGGACATTTATATGCCACCGGTTCTAAGGAATAAAAACTATAAGCGGAGATGCCGATCCTCACTCCCGGAGGAGAGAAGAAAAGGAGATTCCACCGGATAGGTGAAATAAGGAAGAAAAATCCGGATAACATATGTGAAGGAATGATAATGGCGATCCTCAAAGGGTAATCTCACATATGTTGGAGAAAAATTTGTCTCATGAATCCCGGGGTCGAAAACTTTGACCAAACTCTTCAAATCTTTATTATCAGGTTCATCCTTTAAGTTTTTCCGGTCATGATCTAAAAACACCTCAGGAGGGAGATTAGAGATAGTGTCATCAATAAGCAAACTCTTAAGATAGATTATATCTCCCTCCGAATCGTGATAACCGTTCTCATATCCGTAGAAATATCAATTTCTAGAAAAGCATCGATCTCATCAATTTCGCCTCCTGGGTTGAAACACTCATCCTCATTAGCATCAGAAAGAGGTGTGACCTAGCAAAATCCTGACTCTTAGTTTAGAAATTAGAGTCTTGCTCTCGATGTCTTAACACCTCATCGAAAGAGATTTATGTCACTAGAGATATATTCGTCATCAAATTCAAAAAGAGGGTTCGAATAAATTTTAACATTATCATCTGGAACGTCCTCATCGGATAGTGACTCGTCATCACTAGAGGTGAAATCATCATTTGAGTCGAATAGAGGGTTAGAGAAAGTTACGGATTCTCCCTCAGGAATGTTAATGGGAGAAAAATCATCACACGAAGATAAATCACACTCACCATCACTCGCGAAAGTATCCTCGGACTCACTTAGGATTAGAACAAGGTCCTCAACACTAGACTTTATGAATTTGTCGATCCTTTTTAGGATAGTGCCTAAGTTCCTCTTCCCTATGATGGGAGAGTCCTCAGGCTTAAAGGAGGGTAAACAGAGTGATTGTAATAGTCGGAGTATTTTAGAAATAGTTTCATTTAAAGGAATAGTTCTCTCCTTGTAATCATCATCATCTGGGTCCTGATCCTTGTTATATATTTATATATGTTTATGTTTATTTATATATAAAAAGGTGTAAGTTCGCGCGAGTCAGGTATATGGCAAAAGTAATATTAATCATGAAATTATTTGTACCTTAAAGAGCCTTAGGGTATATGGTACTTATAAAATTAGTGATTATGTTGCTTAGTTATTTGCACCTTAAAGAGCTTAAGGGTATATGGTGTAAATAATATTACTTGATTTATGTCTTAAAGAGCCTTAGGGTATATAACATGAATTAAGGCAAAATCAACAAAAGCCAAAATTTCGTTCACTTCATCGGTTTTCAAGGATAGGGGTGGAAGCTAAATTTTATTTTCAACCGTCCCGCTTTATTTTTGGATTTAATAAATATCAAAACAAGTCTTAAAGAGCCTTCGAGTATATGACTTAAGTAAAATCTTAAGATACAAACTTAGGATTTGCGGGAGGAAAAGTAATACACAATTAGTATTTATGAGTAGTGTTAGTATCATGACTTGTATTTGACAATGACCTTGTTTTTATGCTTAGTATGGAAAAGTGAAAGTTGGGGACGATGAATTTATTTTGCTAGTCCCATGATCCTTACAATTATCAAAAGCATAATGATAAGAAGTGTTGAAGTATGGAAAGTGATGAAAAAGTAAAAAAATGGAAAAAAATGTTGAAAATGGAAAAACAGGGTGTTTCATACTATTGATTCCTTAATCTCTTTAGATGAACACTTAGCTACTTTTCAAGGTGATTAGTTTAGGGGGATTGGAATTTTTAGTTTTAAACATATATTTACTACATTGCGTGAGGACACGGCAATACCTTAGTATGGGAGAATTTGGTATGTGCTATTTTACATATACCTTTTACCTTATATAACGAACCCAAATAGCTAAAAACGTGTGAAAAATACAATGTATTTGCTTGTTTTTGTGTTTGTGTATGTGCAGGTACGGATATTAAAGAAATGAACAAAAGAAAAGATAAAACGGACACTAACCGGGCATGAGAATGAAAGAGCGTGAAAATCCAAGGGCAAGGTGTGCATTTATCAAGTAAAAATCCAAGACAAACCTGTAAACCCTTAAATTCCCAAACCGTCAAAATAAATAACACCGTGGTCGTTAAACCTTACCTTCACAAACTTAACAAATGTTAAGTTTAACTTAACAAATGTTAAGTTAAACACTTATAACCCTTCCATGGCCCAAAGTAATATCCGTGGCCCATTTCCCATGTTCTTATAAAAATAAGCCAAGTCAATCCTATTAGACCCGTGGTCAACACCCAAGTCTACATCCCCAAATGATAAATCAATTACTGTTTATCCCTTTTTCTCCCCCTTTCCCTCCATTTTTACTTTCACCACGCAGGGTAAACTTAAATCCATATACACGCATCAAAGGCTTCTAGAAGAACTGCTCATAAGAAAAGTGTGACTGACACCTTGTCAGTCAACGCTGGCGATCCGTGTGATGGGTTTTTGATCCAAGGGCTATGATATGAGGATTGAAGGCCATGAAAGAGATCAAGGGCTGTGGATTAAAAATAGTAAGAGCATACCTCACTCACTCACACAACAAACACAATGATAGACGCTCCCCTGCTCAATAAACTCTATAAATAGGGCATTTAGTTCTTCATTGTAGATTATTAGATCTAGGAGTAGGGTAATTTAGAGTAATGTAGATTAGCTTATAGCTTATTTTTCCAGCTTATTGTCATTTATTTTATGTAATTTTCTTTTCAGCAATGTAAACTCCTTTTTCATTTAATAAAATTATGTTTGTTCTTAAACTTTCCTTTTTCATATATGCAAAAGTGGTTTCAATAAGTTACTAATAAGCTGTTAAGCTAGTGTTAAGCTACATTGCTTCCTCAAAAGTCTATTAGCTCAAATAAGCTTTCTTGAGCTTATTTGAGTTGGTTTTTCAGTTACAAAAAGTTATTGGTTAAGGAGTATGAATTCTAGCTTAATTTTGATGATAAGCCTACTCCTAGAAGGGGATTATGGTGTTTTTATAGCTTCTTATATAAGCTGAGCAGTAGATAAGCTATTTTGAGCATGTTTTCTTCCCTGTTTGAGCAAGGGATCCAGTAAGTTTCATTTTACAATTTCTGCTTATTCTCTGCTTATAGATTATCATTATGCTTATTCTAATTTTAAATGTGCTTATTCCTGTTTTCATTTGTTTTTCTTTGCTTTAATATCATATTTCAAGTTCATTTGTAGTTTAAATTTAAATCATCTCAGTTTTAGTTTAAAAAACAGTAAAAAGCCAAAAATATTAGCATTATTTTAGATATATAGTTCTTGCTTTATTTTTGTTTAATTTCTTATTAGTTGTTAATATAGCTAAAAATTATCTGGTAATTGAAGTTTGAGGTTTAAAATAAGTTTTCACAAGCTTAATTTATTAAATTGTCACTTAAAGGGGTGTTTAGGATAAGTTGTTTCAAGCTCATAACAGTTTATTCAGCTTATCCATTTGGCTTATTTCTTTTTCTAAGTACTTATTAGGTATAGTTGTAGTTTGGCTTATTTGGTTATGAGTTAGCTTATTAGGCCTCATTAAGCCAAGTCTGTTATTACTTTAATCCCCTGAGCCTATCTGTTCTAGTTGTTGAACATCTAGCTTTTCTAGCTTAAACATAGGGTCTTTTTGCTTCTTTCTTGTTCATTTATGCTTATTAGGTCTTTCTCTAAATTTGTTTTCATAATATAGCTTATTTCTAATGCTTTTTAGTCCATTTTTTTAGCTGAAAAATTATCAAAAGTCCTTTCATATCTCTAAATAGAAATCTATCTTATTCCCTTATTGTTTCTTTTCAGCTTAAATGTTTTGCTTATTTTTAATCTTAAGTGCTAATTTCTTGCTTATTTGAATCTTTGCATACTAGTCTACATCTATTTAAGCTTTATATCTTTTAACCTAGAGCTTATTAGGCTTTAATTTTAGCTTAAAAAGTTGTAAAAGTCCATTTAGTTCATTTTTTTATGCCTGCTTTTCAATACCTTTTAGCTTATTTTAATTGCTTAATTTTTGTTCCTAACTGCTTATTAGGTTAGCATATGAATCTGTTTTAGCTTATTTCCAATCTAGCTTAGCTTATTAGGTTTTAAGTAGCCAAACAATTTAGCAATATCTAATTAAGTCTTAAATAGCTACTGCCATTTAGTTTTGCTTATTTTCCAGCTTAATTGTGTTTTTCATAAAATGTGTTTTTATAAAAAATGCTTATTTCAGCTTATTTTTTGCTTTTCCAAAAAAATAAAATTTTCAAAAAAAATAAAAAAGGGGATTATGGGAAGTCAGGGGTGAGCAAGGCTCGAACCCCTGACATCTACCATAGTCAACCCTTTCACAACTCACACAAACCATCTCTGCCCTTGGGACTTTTCTGTTACAAGTTCCATCTATTATTCTTTTATGCTTTGTTTTACTATTTTGCCTATCAGCTTATTTTAGCTTATTTTCCTGCTTATTTGATTAGCTTTTTCAGCTCTTTTATTTTTCCTAAGTTTTAAATAGTTCAATTTAATTTCCAGTTTTTATTAAAATAGTTTAATAGTTTTAATAATTAATTTTTATTAAAAGTGTTTTTAATTCATAATAAATAAAATAAAAGTAAAAAAATATAATTCTTTTTCTGAAAATTTTCTTTTGTCATTTAGGATTTTTTTTTTTAAATTGCATTTGTAGGGCTTAAATTTGATGTACTTGTTTAAATGTCTCATTTACTTAAATACCCGTTATTGTTTTTCGTGTTTAATTTTTAATTGCCTTATATGTTTATGTGCTTTACATGTTTTATTCGTTTTTATTAGTAGTTATAGAAACCAATTCAAAAATCTTTGAAACCATTCAAATCACGCGATCACGGACTTAACCGATTCTCAATTCACGCTTCGTCGAGGGAAAACGACCCGGGAGGTTTTTGAGACAACTTTGGTTTAAAGTCTGTTTCTTAAATTCGACGAAAAATACTTACTATACTATAATTGTTACATCCTTATATACTTATATTATATATAGTGTGTTTGGACGTGATCAATTTTTTGGCGTTGCTGTCGGGGAGGTGTGTTACGATTATCGTGTTTCGTTCGAAGATTAGTGTTTTGAAGACCATTCCTCGTGAAGTTATCGTTATTCATTTGTGAATATTTTCTTAATAAAAAAATAAAAATACAAAAATATTTTACACTTCTATTTTCTTTTATTAAAAATAACCGTTTGTTAATCATTGTTACGGCTCACCTTTAGATTGCGTGCTATAAGGAAAGTTTAAGGCGGGTTTGATCCTAAGAACATCACCCAAAAGGAGAAGGGTTATTCTTAATAGCGCCTCGCGCTTACCAGCTCCTCCACTTTCTTGTACTTATTTTTTAGAGACCTACCATGCACGTTAGACTTTCGGTTACCAAAAATATTTTTCTTTCTTAATTTTCTTATGAATAATTTTCAAAATCTAAAAATATTCTCCTTTACCCTTAAATCCGTTTAATTCTTTCTTCTTATCCTCTATATTGTTTAATTCTTCGACATGTCTTCATATTACCAACCTTGTTGCTACGGGTGTGGAGGTCCTTTAGAAGGTTCGATTTGTCGACAATGTAATTGCGAAAGGTGTGGAAATATGCGTTATGGAGGAATTTGCTTTCATTGTAAATATGATACAAATCCGAATTCTCTCAATTCTTCCAACTACCCTCCACAACCCCAGTATGAGACGAATATTTGTGAGTTATGTGGAAACGATGCTCATTTTGGTTACGATTGTTCACTTCAAGTTTCGTTTGTTTACAATCAGAACCCGTGTTTCGATCAAAACTTCGATAATAATTTTCCACTAACTTCACCGAAATTTTCACAACAATATCTTTGTTGTGAAAACTGCGGGGGTCCTCATGAGAATTTTCAGTGTCAACCGTTGAACCAAAATTTTTATGAACCTAATCATTGCTATAATTCTAATTTTTTTGGTTTTGACCAATTCCAACCCCCGCAGTATTCCGTCATTCATCATCCTCCTCAAGAAACGAGTGTGGAAATTTTGTAAGCCAGAGAAAACTTAATGAAAACTATTCAAGCCTTTTTAAATGAGTATGATCATATACCTCCTAAAGACAAGTGCATGGCTTTATTGCTAGCTAAGGAGAGATTTCTTAAAATTAAGCAAGCTGTGAAAAAAGAGCAGAATCAACCTGAGGTTATGCAAGACTTGCTACTTAAACTTATGAATGATTTGCAAATTCTTAATGGAATTCAACCAAAACAAAAAGAGCAGGCAGCTCAAAGTTTTCTTCTAAATTGGAATTTTCCTATGGTTGATGATGATGAGTATACTATTATATATTGATCGTCTAAAACAATCACACCAGACTTACCAACCGAGGAGCCCGATAACTCTCTAAGTATGGGAGACGAGCATCTTAGCACTATTTCGGAAACGAAATCGGACGAAGTAATAAAGTCTAGTGTTAAGAACCTTGTCCCAATCCCAAGTGAGCCCAAGGGTATTTCCGACGATACTTGTGATGTGCCGATTTGTGATAATGATCACTTTGATGCCGAATTTGGACTTATTAACTCTTTGCTTAGTCGAGATATTTCGATCACATCTCCTAAGATTGATTTTCTTCCCGAGGAGTTCGCCGGTGAACTCGATCTTATTGATCCAATTC